>JAARMF010000265.1:51112-62903 GCA_022844705.1 Toxascaris leonina
AAGTTAGTTAGGTGCAACCTGGCAGAGGACTATTACGAGTGGGAATTTGTGCTGTCGATCGGTTTTATAAGGAAGACGTTTGTTAGAGAGGTTCTCGAAGTAAGGGCAAGCTGAGCAAATTCTCGCTGATCCTTTCTTCTATAACGACCTCGATCATTTGCTAGTTTTAATAGCCTCAATTACAATACTAAAATGTTAGAGTTGTGGATGTGGTGAATCGAGTTTCAGATTGCTTCTCTTAAGTGGTGAATAAATTACTCGTTCGCAGCAGCAGTAATATCTGTTAGTGAATACTTTAAGCTGAAAGCAATCCTCAATGGAGTTGGGTGATGGCATACTTCGTGCATATTTGAGCGTTGAATTCGGAACATACAATGTGTTTTCCTCTGCACACCAAATTTTTCAAAATTTTATGAAAATTTGCCGAAAACGGTCGATTGATCCATAGTGATTCATAGAATGTTGAAGTTTTTTGTGGGTTACTCACTTTGACTGAAAACTTTTGTGTCTACATGAGCATTCTCACACAGGCAATATGACACAATTAGCAAATTTCTTCGCAAACATCGAAAAATTTATGAACTTGAGAAACAATAAAAACAGTTTCAATTAATTCATCAAAGCCGAAATACACAACTCTTTCAATTACGGTTTTTACCTCATTTCATCCTAGCACGATATCATTAAAAAATTTGGGAACTTTATTTTCCATTCATAAGTTCGTTTTTCGATGCATATAGCAGTGTACAGAGTTGTTCCAAAACAACATCGTTTGCATCACGGTAAGATGTCATAACCTCAATTATTGATGCTAAAACGAAGATATTTTATTCTGTCAACCACCATTATCGGTGAAATACAAGAGTCCAATTGCTCGTTACTCAATAGCTTTATTATTGGCATATGTGTCCATGAAAAGTAGGAGGTGAACGGGAGTCTGTTCGCAACGGGACAAGCAACTTTGTTTCAAACACTGCTCTAAATACTCTCATAGAGCAGCGAAAAAGCGCTTTTTTTTTCAATGTTCATCTGAAACGATAAAATGCTCACCATTTTTCAAAAAAAAAAAAGCGCTCAATTGCGAAAAAATATTCCCAGTGTGCATTCGAACATTTTGAATGATGAGGAAAATTGGTATCCAAATGAACAACAACATCCGATGTGTTTCAGAGATGTGGAAGATGAGTTAAAATTTTCTGCTGCCTTACAAATGAAAAACATCAACGACTTCCTCTTTCTGTTGGAAGGAGGACGGAGCCAATCACAAATCCTTCAGTATTAAACGAGCGTGCCTCATTTTTTAATCATGTTTCATCAGCCAACAAACCAGAAGGACACTTCCGGTTCAAACCAAAATGACGCCAACCAGCACGACAGATTAACGTATTGTTTCTTGTGATAGTTTTATGGTGCACCAAATATGTTCTGCAAAAGCATGCATATGCACTTGTTTTGACTCCACCTCCTTGATTGAACATTTCATCGTGGTACTTTCTTAATAGAGCAGAAACGACGAATAAAATAGGTGAATTACGTGGCTTGGTTCGACGATTAGCCGATACTCATGCGCCATCGTTCGCCGCCGTCAGTGTGACACAGGCATGAGCTCCGCTTACTGTAGAGCGCTGCAATTTGCTGCAATGCTGCAAGAAACGCTTCGAAATGACGGGACAACCGATGCTGGATTTATATCATTATAAAGACCACCAACGCTGATGTGTCGATGATGAGTTTATCAGTGGATCGTGGTATATGTGGACATAGACGGCAAATTGAATATTGCCTCACTTTATGATGGTACACGGAGGATATGTGTGGTGCAGTGTGCAAAGATTGCCAAACGGTGCAACCAGTTGGAAGAAAGAAAACGAAGTTAGGTAGTCATTCATCGGTCCCCGTCCAGGATTGGAGACATCGCACTACACCAGCCGCGACAACTACGCCGACTGGCCACGTAATCACCGTATTTTTCTGCAGCAACGTGTCAAGTGATCCAGCGGCAAGTGCTCAATGTTCATTCTGCACGTCATCTGTAACCGGCATTTGTTTTCCCTTTTAGGTCTGCACCTTTTCCGGTACCAACAGGGTATTGAATGATTCAGAACGCTGTTGAACACTTATTTGGTCCCTCGCCCTCCCCTCCTCGCGTAAATTATATGAAACATCTTGCTAAGTGGAAGGCAGCTACCACGGATTACTTCAATGCCAATGAAGCATCACAAGTACTCCAGACCATAATCTAACAGTTATCGCTCCTTCTCCTTTGCGTTCCACTTCCGGTGCAGAGAATGCTCCACAAAAATACCAATGTTGACCTGGTGGCCTCCACCGCTGTCGGCGACTTGCAACTAACCGTGATTTACATAGCACAGTTCCACGACACACCTCCATATTTCATGCGACTCTAAAGGCAACCCTCGAATTCTTCACAGACAACTGCGTTTGCAACACGTGCTTATGAGCAATAAGCCAAAATATTTCTGTGAGGAATAAGCGGTAGCGCTAATGAGATGCGCTGCTTTATATCAACAACAATTTCCAATCGATTCCACCAATCGCACCCACATCTCGTTACCACGACGAGCTGGAGGAACCTTTATCTGCATAAGCGATATAAATTCACGGCTAGCAAATATATTTGGCACGGCTAGTGCATGTCCACTGCATGATAAGGGATTGAAGACGTTAGCGGCCTACCTGCCGAAGAAGAATTAATTTTTTTTCGTTCAACTTTTCGTTGGATTTCATCAAACAACTCTATATTTTATTCACATAATTCGAGAAAATTTGAATGATTCCTATGAAAATTTGAAAATTTGAATTCCTGTTTCTGTTCAGTACCATCGTATGTAACGCCCTGTTTCCTGCAAATGTTTTTCACTTGTGAAAAGTACTCCGTGAGGACGAGGCGTCTGCTGACTAATATTGGTCTCGCTGACTAAATTTGGCTATCTTTTCAGATTCGCAATCTTTGCTTTCTATCATTATTTTTGATTGCTCTTTTTGCACATCGCAGCAAGGAAGTGAGGCATCAAAGGTCAGATGTACTCTCTGAAATGAATAAAAACGTTCACTTAATATAAGAGCATCGGTTGCAAAGAAGCGCTACTAAAATTACTGGGAACCGCTATTAAAAATCTATTGCAGCTTCAATTCCCACAAACGTGGGGACGAACCTTGATATTATAGTTGATGCACTCACGAACAAGTTTACTTGAACTTTTATGAAATACAACTCATTATGAAAATCAAACAATAATTCCTGCATGATCATTGATCGTTTTAAAAAGCCGGAAGTGGAATGATCCTTTCTTGCAAGAAGTAGGCGATAAGCAGCGGCGATATATTGGAAAGTAGCAGAGTAAAATAAAACGCATAATAATTCAAGAGACCATACTGTATTGCCACTATAACACATAAACAATGCCGCACAATTTTTACACAGAATTAAATTAGGTGAACTGAAAATGGGCACTTAACACTTGCGACAGCACTCAACATCGAACACGAACGAATGGTTGAATAACATAACACACTGAAACATAACAGCACCGAACGTAAAGCACTCGTCAGTCAAGGCACGGAAAATCATCTCTTCATCTCTTCGCCATGAAACTGGCACTTGTTTACTTGAAGGGCTATAGAAAGAGCTCGCGCGCGCACGCGCACGGCGTCTTGCTACACCCGCAAGTAAAAGAATGCACCAAGTGTACACCAATTACACACAGTCCAACATAGCGGAGAGATGCGGATAAAAAAAAAAAATGACAGAAATTAGTGAGTGAGTTATGCGTAAGCCGATTCGTCTAATGAGTGCTATTTGGATGTTAGCACTAAATATTTCTAGTGCTAAATATAACACAACTCAAATGTTACGTGTCGGCATACGGCAGATCCTCAACCAATAATTTGATCGGCTCCGTTCTCTGAAATCAATCATATCGCTGTTTACTTCGAATCATTATTGGCTATTAAGTAGTGTTATGATTCATAAATTTTTAACCGATTTGTACCAGTTATAGATCACCGTAACAGATCAGCATAACGTCCCTTCCTTCTCTATCAGCGTTCTGCAAATGAAACCAAAAACGTAGAGGACTGAAAGTTACCGTCGCGGCCACATGTTCTGCACCTCCAGCCATCCAGAGTGAAAGGGAAAAGTAGATGGACAACGGTAGGGTCTTCGATCATTTCAAATCCACGACTCGAAAGCAGCTTTTCTTCCACACACCAAACTCATCTACATATCGACATCTCTTTCCATCGAGCATTCAGTAATGATCAACCAGCCCACTTCTCACTTATGAAATTCTTTTTACATTTGCACATTTAACGCTTTCATTGTTAGTGGGGCGCAGTACTAATATAACGATTCCCGAAATTAAAATATAGAAGATGGAAAAAAAAACGTTGTGGAAATTCTCATATTAATACGAGCTGTTCAGATGATATTTACTTGAATTCTTTTCCTGAGAACATCCAAGGAAATACGATCAACGACAACTGAGCGTCATAGTAATAGCCTTTACAAGTCACAATAAGCGTCATGATTCAATGAGCACAACACTGCGTATAAATTTTCATATGTACAATGGAGTTGCGATAAACTCACACACTTATTAATTAAGAATAAGCTCCAAAAAACGCATCATAATATTTATACACTCGAAGGATAAATCCGACCTCACCCTAGGAGAGTTTCTCGCTAATCCCTCTGGGAGTAGCTGATAACTGATGTCACATATGCTAACACCTAAAACCAGTATTTCGAACATGCGTGTACTAAAGAAGAGGGCGATAAACGAAGAATCAGACTTTGAGTGTGTGTCCGTTGGGCAGCGCTCGTGTGTCGTTGAGACGTGGGCTCGGTTCATGCGACCGTTCACCGTCAACTGACATCGGATTTACTGACAGCTGCACCTTTTCCATATCGATTGTTGCTGACGAGCTTTTTGTACGTGGTTCCTGCCATGGATCCGGAAAACCTTGATAAGTCCCATAATGACTTGCATGGTGACGTGGCAATGAACGATCATCTAGATTCTGAAACACCAATAAGAATGTAATTAAGTATTGAGATGTGTCAATATGAAACACTCTTTGAAAAGGCTCTTTTAATGCATTCCTCAATACAAGAAAAATTATCGTAAAACATCTATTGCCTTAGAATTGGATTGCCCAAGAAAAATATACCTTCAACTTTATCAGTTTCAAATGTGAAAGCCCGAAGCGATGAGTCTTCAACTTCATTCTTTTCTTCCCCATCCCACATATATGAACAAATCCTTGAAGTCTAGAAACCTCGCCTTTCATCAGATGTGAACAAGAGCACAAAGGTCTCATATATTTCCATCAATTATTTGGCTCCAAATATACTGAAACAGCCTCTAGCTTGTGAGAATATCATATCAATAAAAGAAGTGACGTGGATAGAAGGCTTTAAAGGAGAAGGGGAAGGTGCTAATTGGGTGGCGGCTGCATACTAGTTTGGCTGTTGTTTCCATATCCTGCCTTCTACGTATATACTATTTGAAAAACCTGGACACGGAAGTCTTTCCTCCTCTCCGGAAAATGAGGTAATATTCCACGAGGTATAAATAATTCGAGTACAAAGAAGTCAAACTAAACTCGTTCCAAAGGATGCACACAGTTTGGAGGAAAGAAGATCATTTATGATTATGGTAGAAGCAGAGCGAGAGAAATTCTAAGGCAGAAGGTCGCTGGGCCGAAAATTTTATGGACTTGGGAGGAGAAAGAGGGGAGCGAAATGTACTTGCATTGAGACGTTTCTACTGACTTCACCTTCTTCTTTCTCTGACCACTTGTATTCTCTTTTAATGATGGGACTTGATAGTTATTTCGATTAGGACACTGACAATTTTTATTTTCTACCTTGAACCTCTACTAAACACGAGTGTAGTAAACCTCGATTAGCAAATTCATCGAAAACTCCATTCACTGTCGACCGCAATAATCCACTATTCAAGATGCAACACAGAAAGTCCTGATCACTTCCTCTACGGCAGAATATCCGAGCAATGTTTCAGACTGCACACAACGGATTACAAACGACAAAACAATGGGCAACAAACGACGTAGTTAGAGGCAGCGAAGCAAGTGAACGCTAGTAGTGACTCCAGTCATGTATCATTTCGTGAACGCTTGCTGAGAAAGGTTTTTGAAGCTGCATTTGTGTATCGGTGGAGATGAGATAATCAGTGCGTTCTGTGCTTTCGTTTAGTAAGTTCGAGTCTCCTTTCTGCTAGAACCTACTGAAACTTGCTAGAGAGGACTTTTAACGGCCAATTGCCCTTTCATAACCCATAACCCGCCCACCGGTAGCGCATTTACATATAAACAACGACATCGTCAGTCGATTCACCCAACATATTTATTCGCATTGGAGCTTCTCAGAGTGGGCTTTACTGATTGGACAATGATGTGTACCAGCTGTAAGAGCCAATGGAGCTTCAAAAACTGGAACCACTGAATCGATATATGTAAACGAGTCTAATGCATGTACATACGTATATTCATATATGGGTCAGTCATACTGCTCAGAACATTAAACATCACGTTTCCCATCGAGTTNNNATATGGGTCAGTCATACTGCTCAGAACATTAAACATCACGTTTCCCATCGAGTTTTCGTGCAAAAAAAAGATCCACACAACCCGCCGTCGCTGACGCTTCCTATGAGAGAGAATCGCGATATTCCTTTCGCGGCAATTCACTACCAGTGCATGCAGATATATGTCACAATTACTATAAAAATGTACAAACAAAAAGACAAATGAGTAATGAACCTCGTTATGGCGTCCAATCTCACGTTTCCGCCTTGATGCGCTGTTTCGTCCTTGCGCAAATTTCATGATCAGAAACAGGAACACTCCAATCGCCGACAGACATACCAGACCGACAGTCATATTCCGCAAGTCCATTATATAATCGGTCATTCGATGCATATCGTCGGCCACCTTAATGATTTTATTTCATAGAGTGGGATATTATGATTATCAATTCTCATTTCTTATCACTCTTGTCCTCATCACTATTTCAATGAGTTTAGAAAATTGCAAATCAGGAATTCAGAGAGACAATGCAAACAGTCGTAAAACTGTTATTCCTCGAAATTAATAAATATCACTTCTAGGAATGGCCAGGAATATCTGTATGGCCAGTAGTTACAGTCCACCTGGGCGGAGATGACCGTTGGTCACTATTCGCAAACAATGAAAACATGACTGACTTTTATCGAATACGCCAGGTTGTGAATAAGAAGCTAATAACCCACTGTGTGAGCGTGAAATGCCTCAAAATTTTGCTCGATATCACCATTCATCTTCTGGGCAACAGCGATGTACTTCCCAGATGACATCGCCAGTTTGTTGTTTCATGCTACTACCACAGCATCCAAGCACTTCATCGCAGTCCACATTTGTTTCCCCCATTAATACGCGTAAGCTCACTCCATCAGTGCATTGCCCTAGCTATTTGCCGTCTTTCAGCAAGAAAACGCCTAACATAGCGGTAGTACACTCACCAAGCGAATGCCAATTCAAACATTGACAAACCCATTGAATANTAAACCCATTGAATAAGTAAGATTCTCACTTATTTAGGTGCATTACGCTATAGGCAAAATCTCATACGTTGATAGTAAAGGTTGATTCTATTAGAGAGTAGATAATGAAGTGTGAGGTGACGATACCGAATGAAAAGAAATTCCTTGAAAAATTTCTAATGGTGAAACACATTGTTTCTAATGGTTCGTTGGGACGGCTGCCAAATGAAACTTTTCTGGATAAAAGCATCCATCAACACAAAAGAGTCCCGGAAAGAGTCCTTTCTCAAAATTATTTTATTAGGTTATTTGCGAAGATATCTTCAAGAGCAGAATCTTACATCCCGGAAAACTCTTTAGGGCACAGTTCCCGACGAAAATTTATTCCACTTTGTTATCAACAAGCCTCTCTCTAAACAGCAACATGCCCCCAAAGAATGACAAATGTGCACTTTGTTTCTTCAAAAAATATGTACTCGATCTCCCTCTGAGAGTTTTTTCTGCAGTTATCATCAGTCGAATCAGTCAGAAACTAATTGCGAATGCTTCAACTCAACCCTCCAGGGACAGAAATTTTCTATATGCAATCAAAATAATCGCAAAACCGATGTGGACAAAAGCTTTTTTACACTTCAGTGTATTATTTTTACAAATTGTTTGAAGGAACAAATTGGATTGCATCTTTCGGCCCGTCACGAAGAATTCACGGCCTCGTTTGAATCGGTCAACACTTTTCTTTCTTCGGAAATGCAAAACAGCGCCGTCTGAAATCTTTCAGCAAAGGAAGATTGTCGAACTCAATTTCGACAAAATAATAAAAAGTAAGGAACAGCCACTCACTTGCATCATTTTAGGTATTCCTTTGAAAATAACATTCATATCCGGATAGGGCTGATGATGATCCATAAGCGGATCGGCCTTTGGTATACTGCTACTACTACCCATCTTTATTGGTGTTGATTGCCTGGCTGAGTTGTATGAAGACAGGCAGCCGCGAACAGGTCAACCTGTAAAAATCGTTCGTTTAACTTAGATACTCAATAAAATCAACTCTCTATCACATTTCGTAAACCCTTCGACCGCATACGACCGCAGATTAAAAATTATCATCCTACTTAGCTATTGCCGAAGCAATCGAAACCAAGTTACAAGCGAATAATTAAACAACTTTTATCACTCATCACCCTCTGCGGTCGATACTTGCATATATGACAGGTGAGACCTCAGAGGGAGGCGATTAACGGTGAGTAATATCAGTGAAGAACTAAATCGACCACCAATATAATCTTATCTTAGGCTATGCATGGTTATTATTCCTCTAGACAGCTGTTAATATGTTCATCCGTCTACTCATTTGCATATTAAATTAACATCCAAACCCTTCGGTGGCTTCTCAACTACCTTGCCAACTGAAGCTGCAAATTCAATAAACATTTACACAGCAATCACCGACCTGAACACCACCAAACGAATATGTAAACCCTGTATGATAGTAGTCAAGGGGCCGCGATTTAACTTCCCAGCGTTTTCGAGAGCTTTTCACCGGTCTTATATGCTAGAGGAAAACTGCAAGAATGGATCTTCCTCAACGGAAGTTGCCTGACATAGGCGAGGGAGAAGGAAGAGATGAAAGGTGAAGAGATGGAGAAGAGGTTCTCGCTGAATTTCTTTCCTATATCGCAATGAACATCTGCATTCATTCTTATTCCCATCCACCTGGGTAGAAGTGTTGACAAGGCATTCACCTTATTGACCCATTCCATCTCTCCTCAAGCATCTCTTTTGGGGCATCGACAAAAGCACCACTCGGCAAAAAGCATTCACTGCACTTCAGCTAACTCCAAGAAAGATGAGTGACATGACTTCGCGATACTGAACAAACGGATGATGTGTTAATCGCAAAAACTGCAGATTACATTCTCGCTGATACATAAAATTGAGATTACATGCCCACTTCGAGACAAAACTTTAGGAAGTGAAAATGAAAAAAAAACTGTTGGTTCACCGACAGTATCTGATTGCATTTTGAAAAGTTTCGAACTTGTGTGAAATTTAGAAATGACCGCCTGAAGTCTGCGTGAAAACAGGTCCCAGTCCTGTTTCCAATTACGGTCCTGATCGCAGTCGAAAACAACACTGAGACCCGTTTTGCATCACCCTCCAGAGATAGAAAAGCGAATCAAACCACGCAAAANNNTTTGAAAAGTTTCGAACTTGTGTGAAATTTAGAAATGACCGCCTGAAGTCTGCGTGAAAACAGGTCCCAGTCCTGTTTCCAATTACGGTCCTGATCGCAGTCGAAAACAACACTGAGACCCGTTTTGCATCACCCTCCAGAGGTAGAAAAGCGAATCAAACCACGCAAAAGGGCACAAATTTGCAACTACCTATACGGGACAACCCCAACAAACAAGCCTACCTAACCAATCTATCTGTATTTTCCTAAAATTCAACATAGACTTTCTTCCTTCACTTCCTTTTCCTCCCTCTTTAGCCCCTTTCACCGTTTTCCCCTTCCCTTGCCTTATCAAAAACTCACCGTAATATTTTTATAGCATTACCGAAGAGTTAAGCATAAGACAACTGCGAGCACATATCAACGCAGAGGTATTCAAGATAGATAAACTGACCCCTAAAGTTTCATCCATCATCAACGCAAAAAGCCATTCATTCAAGACAAATGGATCAAAGTTGATGCAGTTAACAAATAATATATTTTGCATTAGGGCATTTTACGTTGAGAACATTCACAATGCAGAAAATATGCAAATTTTTNGTTAGGGCATTGTACGTTGACAATATTCACAATGCAGGAAATATGCAAATTTTTAGGTTGTAAATCACAAAAACATGCAAACTGCAACAAAATGCAAATTCCACTCTATGGTTTTAGTCAGCAAAAATTGAATATTTCCGGTTCATGTGATCAACCCTTTCTTCAACGCTATTTGAGTATAGCAACAAAGACCACGAATAAAATCGGTGATTTTATTCAAACAATACATCGAAGACGTGTCCGTCAGCTCGCGCAATCGACGCTTTATGCAAATCGCCAACAGAACGCTAGCTGAATGCTTTCATACACATACAAAAAAAGGGTGGGAGGCATGCTGCAGTTGAAGCAAACTGAGAGGATGGAAAGCATCGCCTAAATGCCTTTCCCCCACCCCCTCCCCAGCACTGAGTGCTCGCTTCTTTGCTCAATCCGTCAGCTGAAGAAGTCGTTGCCAAAAAGGGGAAACGAATAGAACATCTATAGTTCAATCGGAATTGAATTACAACGGACAAACAGTGCCCATGATGCTTCTCACAATACTATAATGTAACGAGGCTTCTCACGGAGCTCATAGTTTGAACGTTGGCATTTTTTCTTGGCGGAATAACAAAGCAACTGAAGTAATGGGGGTGGAAAAGGTGATTGAAAGTAATGCTAGGAAGGAGGACGACAGTGAATCCGATCACAATCAAAGTGAGTCCATTCTCCCGAAATTCCAAGAAACTCATCGATGGAATTGTTGCATGGAAGAAGTTTGACGAAGATCGGAAATAAAAATATAAGGTGATCGCAGGTGAAAGATGTTGTCCTATATAAATAGGACCTCTTCGTCTATCTGAAAAATCTGAGCATCGAAGTAACGAATATTGGCTTCGAGGATTTTTCGAATTGTTTCCCCTCCCGATGGCTCTCTCCCATCGCCGTCACGAACGCATCGATCTTACTTCTAATTTTTTCTATGATCACTGGCAGCCACGAGATAGTCACATAGGACTTAAAGATCTCCTCTTCCTATATTTTTCTGCAGTTTTTACTCGACCGAATTTTCTCTTTTTCGATTTTTTGCCCTCGCCTGTTCGCGTTTTCTGAAAAAAAAAAAAGACGCTCTCTGCAACAAACTTCTGTTAAGGTCGACGAAGAAAAAAGCATTTTCGTATCTTGGTTCGTAGAATTACTTTCTTTAATGCTAAAATAGATGCCGGACGAAATTGAGGAAACATAGGAAGGCGGTGATATTTTTCTTCGCAATCGGGTATGGAATCACGATGTTTTCTTCCAAAATTCGCCAACAATAATATTCCTCGACATAAAAAATACAACAGATGTCCTCAGCGAGACCGAAGTTTGGAAAATGAAGCAATCAGCATGGTGATGTAGTGTGTGGATCAGGAACCTCCGGAAGAAATCTTCCACTTTTTTGCGGTTGTTAGCTCTCTGACGACCTCATAAA
>JAARMF010000265.1:64642-77644 GCA_022844705.1 Toxascaris leonina
GCGATTCCAAATATTCATCCAGATCCTATAAGTGAGATCAATCGAGAGTAACTCAAGAAATGTATTTTTGGATGAAATTCTATCCCAATTTCCAAAATTTAGTTTCCTTATGAAGTCCTAACAAATGGAATTAAAGTAGATTTTGTGGGATATCAATTTGCGCCTGCTACACTGGACACTCGACGGTGGCTATTAAAATTTCAGATAGGCTGTTCTCGAATAAACAGATCTTCTGCTAAGCGGCACAGTGCGGATATTATTGTAGCAGGTTGCCAATCAAACCCTGATAAAGTAGGCCATATTTCGCAGTTAACAAAAGTCGTTCACTTCAGAAATACGAAAAATCCGAATTTCAGCAGCTTCCCTCCCCTCGCCACTCTCCCCATCCTCACGAAGCATATAGGGTGCTCTGAATTGTGTATTGATTTAGAATATTTTGTAGGTGAAAAAAAAACGATGCAAAAAATCTCACAGAAAAAGTTGGAAAGGATGACGAATTGCAAGGTTACTGACCAACTAGCAAGTGCTGAATGACAATATCCAACGGTAACTGGGACAAAGAATAAAGGTGTTTCAGCAGTGGAGGAGACCACCCCCGATTTCCGAAAGTCCCGAAATGCGGACTACAGTGATCTATAGTTTAGTTCACGGAAACAAGGAAATTCCGGAAATAGGCGATTGAGATACCTGCTCTTGATTTTCGGAAATACACGCAGTTTTTTGCTGGTCTGCATTCGTTCCGGTCCCCATTCCAGTGGCTACCGGTATGCGTACTTTTGATGCATATTTTTCCCCCTCTTGGGCAATTCACGTCTCCGATAAACACCATTATTGAAGCACTTGAAGAAATTCAGATAGTTATGTCACCCACCGATGAATTTGCATAACTTCTTTGTTACGTCATGATCGGCATCAGTCTTCTATATCGCAGAACACTGTTCAGTACATATAAGTTGGAGAGAGAGGTGGTGGAGAGAAGCAGGAAGCAAAAAAACCCGAGACAAAACAAACAAGGTCAACAATGAGTACTTAAGTGATGGAAGATCCACTACTGCATGCTAAATCGCTGCACATTTTGTCAGCAACTACGAGGGCAGATTCTTTGCATATCTGTAGGTTAATTAAGTGATTGAGACACTTTTTTTGCAACTTCGAGGCGAACGACATTTTATGTTCGTTTTGNGATTAAGTGATTGAGACACATTTCTGTTTGCAACTTCGAAGCGAACGACATTTTATGTTCGTTTTGCAAACCTTTACTTGCAAAGCGCATTATCGCAACGCCATACCCTTACGTCCATCTATGCCAGGATTTCGACCACGAGTCCACTAAATCTAGAGGATATTTACATGTAACTTGACAGATATAATGCACAATGCAAGGTAGTCCTCTGTAAGTTAAAACAAAGATGGTCAACAATACACATTTATAGACTGTGTCCAAGAACTTGCAATACATTTTGCATTGTCAGATCTTTATTTTGCAACAATAAAAAACTTTTCGCAGTAAATTTATAAGAATAACCAGACGAACTGAAAATTTGAAGACACTGTCTATCAAATTTTTCTCAGCATTTCACGAAAGCGGTGGTCACACAGGAGGAATATAAGAGCCCATGTTATGCCAGCCCCTCTGGAGTGATTTTTCACTTTACAGCTAACATGCAGTAGAATAGGAAAAGCGTAAAGCATAGAAGGAAGAGTGAATTTAACGATGTGCGATCACTTCAGGTGTTGGAAATATTGATGCGATGCCAACGAAAACTCGGCGTTCAAAACAGATGTCGACAATAGCCGAACAACAATCGGGAAGTTGAACGAAGGTCGATAAAAACGGCGATCAGGAGAACATGGTCCATAGAGGCATAACGATGTTCAATACAAACAGCTGTATTACTATGATGTCGCGTTTTACAGACCCGTGATGAGGCGATTCACGCTTTCTGTACTTTTTGCAAAATTGTGCGAACATTCGTTGAGGGAAGCAATTTATGAAGGAATCTGTGGACTTGATAAGAAGCACTTCTACGAGTCATTCACTCTTTCAATCAATTTCAAAAGTTGTCAGACGATAATTAAAAACCTCTACAGAAATCTTCCAAAAAATCTTGGTCTTCTTTGCGGTCCGACCTGTGTAGAATGAAACTTTGGTGGATGGGAAATCAATTCTTCGGCTTTAAAAAAAATGTATACTACTCCCTCGGAAGATGACTGATCAACGTCGAAGATGATATACGGAATGATTCCCCACATTATCCATCGATTTACGTTGTTTCTGTTTAATTCCGTTGTTACAGACATATACGGATGTAAATGCACATAAAATATACGTCATACACAGACAATATATGTATAATATGCATTATATAAGCGTACACGAAGTTATCACCATACGCCTTACAGATGTGAATTGATAAAAGGGCAGAAGAAGGATCGAAACGAACCGCAATGTCGCACTCTTATGCTAAGATGACTCGAGAGTATTCGCTGTAAAATTTGCAAATGATAACGTTGCTACAAGGCAGAGAGTGATAGGCGATGACGTCATTCACAGATAAAAAACAGTTAAAAATGAGGCAAATAAACATGCTAAAAAAATGCCTTATAATTCTTTCTTCTACGAACCAGAGGGACTTACTTTGCTGGAACAATTCATTTTTAATTGCTAGAAAAAATTCACATATTTAAAACAGTCAACGCATCCAGACGCCAATCACCAATCAAAAAATATGAGGTTCAGGGAGTAATCCTGAAAGTACGTAATTAACTCAAACAGTTCATCGTAGAAAATGCTGTGCTTTGCAAATCGAAATCACTGAATAGATGAATATATTGGCCCATAAATTAGCATATAAATGCCCATCATGTATATTCAGAAAACTGCAGACATGTGTCGGCTGTACCTCACTCCCCCTCCCCAAACGACAAATTAATAATGACGGGGTATGTCTCCACCGTCCTCTCCCCGAAAACAGCAATAAAATGAGCCGATGAATGAAATTGTCCGGGCATAGAGGAGAGTACGCATGCGATAGATACGTCTGCACCTAAATATTTACTGCGCGTCATCAATGGAGTGGACGGATAAACAAACGCGAGTGCATTGCGGAAGAATAACAAACAGCTTCTGCAAAGTGATAACTGACACTCGTTACAGCGATCATATGCTCTCAGGTTGATGTAATTACCGCTTCACTGCCTCAACGTAAAGCTTTCAGAAGCCGATTGATCCTCTGAAGTACAGAACAGACATGCTGAGAATGGCGACCAGGCAGTTGAGTGGCCGAAATACACAGCAGACATGCTAATTTTGAGGCCACAGGCATTCTGCCACCCGGAATGAAAATTGTGCAAACTGAGACGGCAGTCAGCCGTCTGAATTGCAAAGGATGCCAGCAAATCAGGCAGTCACAAGCACTCGATTCCATGAAGTACAATATGAGATGAAAAATCTAGAAATGAGGTCAAGGACAGTTGATCAACCACAGTTCAACAGTGAGGTAAAAGTAAGGTCATAAAAGGGATCAGCCAGCCGAGGTAGGAAAAATGGTTGTCGTGAGGTAAGGCCACAAAACGCTGAAAGGCCACGAAGAACGTCTCTGGCGAATCGCTTTCATCGGGCTTGCTAACCTATTTAGCATACGCTCAATGCTTCAAAAGAGACGACAGATAATACGAAATCAACGCTCGGAATTGTTTTTATACGGCGAAAAAACTTCGCAGGCATTTATATATCGCGAGTCTGCGGACAGTCGTGATGGCGATCCATGTCAGAGGTTCACTTTCAATCTTTTGAAATCATATTTCTGGAATTTCTCGACTCCAAATTTTTTGAACTCCATTAATCTCTAAAGTCAGAATATTATTCAGGAAGAAACTCAAAGGAAAGGTCGGTCAAGACACAACGAAGCGGAGGTAAGCTGCCAGGGAACCATGACCGTTGCCGTGTTTTGAGGTTCAGGAGTTTTTTCTAAACTTAGTTTCGAGTGCTTTCGAGCATCGCGACACTGCTCAATGTTTACACGCTTATAGTAATAACTGCATTCCATGCTTTATGCACATTTTCAGAATTGTATTTGCAAATTTTTTTCGTTTCTAGGTGTTTATGTGCGTGCTTACCCACCCATCCGGTAGCTGAAACTGGAATCACTGAAGTATGAGCTTTGAAATTTGGTGAGCATGAGTTACGGTCTAGAATTCTCTGAACAACTTTCAACTTCATCCATGAACTTCTAATTGAGTTCTAAGTGCATCAAAAAACTTGCAAACATATTACATCAGGTTTATAAGCAACAGGATTTCTCGTAGAAGGCTTATAGCAATAGTCAGTTCAGTTCAAATATTGAGTGTTATGATATAACGTCGGTCGCGCCACTAATCAACAACTTCACTTCCTGCTGTGCACATTCCATTATTTGTCAATAATTTACAACGCCGATCGAGATGACGAGCAGCAAGCAAAAATGCATAATGTGCGATGCACATCTGGCCAACTTCCCACTCGTCTTCAAAAGTGTTTTTCGATAATGGTGTAAGCGACAGCATTAATGTTCTTTCCGACAAGTTCTTTCACTCATATTAATTTCATTTAATCAAAATAAAAGTTTATCACTTTGATAACAACAGACAATATGAGCCAATGCTCAATAAGAATAGACAGAAATTAGATGGACTGATGGCCGTTAGCCTCGTTTATTTGGCNAATAGACAAAAATTAGATGGATTAGCCTCGTTTATTTGGCGATTAACTTATTCCTTTTGTTTACTCCACTCTCACCTCTCTTTCACGAGCGAATATTCGAAGCAATAATTCTATAAGCTGTTAAGTTATGGAGCTATATTCTGTGTATAAATGAAGAATTACATTATGTTTATAGAAATATTGATTGAAATCGAATATGAACTGAGCAGAGATTTGAATTGAAGCATGAAACTGAAGATTTAAATAGAGCGATAAAAACTGAACAAAATGTTTTCAATGAAATGAAGCAGATTGTGGACAATTGGGGTTGCCGAGAGATGAAAAGCGTCCAAATCGCAACTGACTTCGCAAAAACGCGAGCAAATACACACCAATGCTGTGTGCCACGCTGTAATGTGAGCTATCACGTTCATCCGCACCTTTACAGTATGCTCGCTCATAAAACATCACTGCATCGGTGACCACGACAAAAACCTATTGATGAGGGAGAGAGGGCGGGAAGGTAATAAAACATTTTAGAACTCCTGAACAGCATGGGAAAATAGACTGAAGCGAGAGGGGAAATCTTGAGGGGAGGGCTCGACTCACGCTTTAGAAGGAAGAGAATTGCAAAAAAAGTAGAAGATGATGATGTAGACTGACCAGTGAGTGCACTGATTCGAATTGAAAGAAGGCTTTTCATTGTCACACCGAGGGTCATAAATTTCGAACAGGAAATTATTGGTGCAATCATTGCGATGACACAAACATTTATATTTAAGCACCGCTACTTTGCCATAATCCATGCGCAAATGATGAATGGGCTGCGAATTATTGGAGTATGAAAATGAATTTGCTTCCCTTCTCGTCTCTCCCATTAAGTTGTTCTGTGAGGACTTCGAGACTTTAAAGCGAAGCTAATCAATACTTCCCATCCGAACAATATTAGTATATTCGGAGATACAAATATGGCTGCATGTCTTCATTTTCTCATCCATTTTTCTGAATTCCTCAAAAACTTTTCGAATGAAAATGGCGCATTTCTGTGGTTTAACATCTACTTCAGCGTAACGCTTGAAAATCTTTAAAAACTTCAACATTCCTTACCAATATTTTTCTTCCGAATTTTCAAAGCCGGTTTTCACCTTTCCTCACTCCACTCCTCTTCCCTCTTTGATCCCTTTCCCTTCCCCCCCCCCCCCTCTATTATTCAGAAAAATAAGGCTGTTCTATAAAACGGTTTCATCAGTGAATTATTGACGTGCAGTCGTCAATTGTAAACGTGCACTCAGATGACCATCTTTGAAATTGAAAAAAACGACCTTAGGAAAATGCGGTTCAGCCACACCATCACCGAGACTGCATTTTTTAAACCAACAGCCACGCATTTGAATGGATAAACCCTAATTGTGGTTTTCGAGGTTGACCTNAAATGGATAAAATCTAATTGTGGTTTTCGAGGTTGACCTCGAATACTCAAATCCATCTAATGATCGATGTATTGTCAATATTGCTCTATCTTACTGATTCTGTTCAAATGCTCTTTATATTCTTTCTCCTTGTGGGACATCGTAATAAAACAACAAATCAAATAATTAGATTGTTAATTATATAGGTGCAATAGCGAAAAGCAAATTGGAAAGAGCACATGGAAACATTTGTAAAAAGTAGAGGAGCAGCGTGAAGAGGCAAGCAGTTGGAATGCCCTTGGGCGCAACACACAAACGAAACGTTATTGACACGTAATGTGAAAGAAGCCGCGCCCCATTCTACAGCACATAAAAACTCAACCTCTCAGCTTTTTAACTCATCCTCTTCCTTCGAACAAGTTGCTCCCAAGTGAAAACATTTAAATGAGAGAAAAAGAGTGACTCGATTCGCAGTCGGCGCAAATTCAACTGCTACATTTTAAAACACAATTAACGTTCCTTTAGGCGTTTAGCTTAACCTTATTCACCTGCCGGTGTAACTTCATATCTCATCACCGCTGTCCAAGGCCTATCAACCAAGCGCAGATTGGAAGGAGCGGAGGGAGAGGCAGGAGGGAAGGGATTCTTGCAATGACTAACAATCTGGATTTTCATAGAGCTTAATTTCTCAAACTGACTGAAAAACTCATCCATTTGTTCCAGGTCGAGAAAACTCCATCATCCTCTTCCACTCATGCTTATAGCTGTACTCGTGTCACTCGCCCTTCTTATATGAAAAAACCTTATGAAAATGTTACTAATCAGTGACTACATCAAATATGCCTTGTTGTATTCAGCCAACCAGCGACCCTTAAAAGAAATGGTAGTATCCGTTCGTGCGATCGAACTGACACCGGTTTCCATTGAGTTGGAAAGCTGTTGGTATTGGACGTATGCGATAAACTGAAGCAGACTTCTCATTAATCTCTTCACCTTGTTTGGCTAACATCTTGTCACTCTTCCAGACTCTCTGTGAAAAATGGACTCCGTCAAAGTAAACGTTTTTAGTGGTTGTATCAACCGGCGAACGTAGAATTGAAGTGGCACGGAGAAGGTGTGGGTGAAAAGAGGTGGGAGGAGAGCAGTGAATGAGTAAGGGAGAGGAGAATGAAGCTGTTTAGCTGAAAGAAAATGGTCTCGAAAAGACAAACCGAGTATTTTAAACCAAAAACTTTCATCACCTGAATCACATCAGTGCTGTGCGCAGATAGCTAACGAAAACGAGTGAAAATTGGTTCAATATGATAAACCTTAATCATCTCATGCAAGCTATTTTTCATAAGTACAGTTCCATAAACGTTCCGCTGGCATCGTGTGGATGGACGCATTAGGATAGTGAGGGAATTTCGAGAACGAGAGGGGTGAAGGAGTGGGGATTATTGGTTTGGTAGGCAAGGTCGACATCGAGAGTGTCAGAGAGAGGATAGCTGCGACTTTCAAAAATAACATTTGAAGTGTGCAAAATTTCTGCGGAAATGCAGAATTACAATAGCACATAAACATTTAGAAGCTTTTTCTCAGTAAGCACATCCTTTCTGAAGAGTATGAAATGAGGCGCATGTGGAAACATAAATTTCTATACATTTTAAGCACTACTGACAATTTTATTCATCCCTCCTCCCTCCCCCTCTCTCGTTTCAAACATTTTTAACGCTTTCTGTCGACTTTGGCATTAGCAATCGTCGCTCGGGAAATCTGTTATAAACCACTTTCTTGTTCATTATCAGTACTCTCTGTTGCAACTTCGCTGTCAGCCGACGGCGCAAACATGTCATTTTAAAAGTTGTCTCTGTCGTTTGGGTCAATCTACCCTTCTGCGACGTTTTCTGCAAAAATTAAAGCCCGAAATTTGGTAGGCAAAATCGTCGACCAAGGAATCCCGCATTTCGACGTCAACTTTGTCATTGATATTCACTATTTTCGCATTGATAAGCTAGAACTATAGTCTGGAAAATCAAAACTTGTTTGGGATATTTTGGCTCAGAACAACTTCACCCAGCTCGAATCAGACTCTGAAAATCGGGGATTGCGGACTGCTGCAGCTTATCAGTTAATGAAATTAAAATTGCACTTTATTGGCATAGGATCTAGTGACTCCTCAATTATTCAATCATAACAACTCTATCTGAGCCTAAACAGCCAACGCGCAAAGCCTCAGGGCATTACGGTTGGTATCTCTATTCCCAAGGCCAAAAGCAGATTTGATAAAATGTAAGCTTATTATTCGACAAGCTAAAACCTGTAATACCCTCGTGACATGAACAAACGAGCTAGGGTAATTAATGGTACTGCCTCAACATTCTTTAGCTGCTTATCAGTTGTTCAGCAAACAGCCATTGAAACTGTTGGATTTATACTTCACCAGGCTTGCCTCGACAGTTGATCATTGGTCGATATTTGTGAGTGCAAAAACAAACCTCGCAGATGCATTCTTGACGCGCTTCTTCATTAGCTTCATTGAGGCGTGCTGAGAGTTTGTAGGTGACGACGCATTCAGCCCCTTATGGCTAATACTACTGAGACTGGATACTTTAATGCAGCAAAGATAAATTCGGAAATGATTTCTCGCACGGATCGGTTTCCGGATACTTACAAGCGATGAACACAGCACAACACTCTAAAAATGCTGCGAAAACATTACGCAAAGCTTTACACTTGTGAAGCTTTACACTGCCCTCTTTTATTTTCGTAAATAAATTCGGCATTGCTGGTTGTCCTTTTCTTTACTTGCGACCAATAATGATAAGTGGAAGTGTCCTCGAACCCTCTCGCCTTCTTATTTACGAATTGCAATCGCTTATCGAGTAAATGAACGGTTGGCCCACTTAAAGCCGACAAACGCGCATTAGCGACAAGCGAATTTTACGACGCATTCTCTTCTCCCTGGGGAAGGGTTTTGCTTATTATTGGCAATTGACTGCCAATAAACATCGCCAAAATACAATGGACGGAAACTCGCAAAGAGAAAGACGAAATGAGAAATCATAATAAAACCTGTAATTATAAAAGAAAATGGAATTTGAGGCAACAACTCGAATTAGTGAAAATTTCAGTTGAGCATTTACGAAAATGTCGTTGCGCTGTTTTTTGGAACGACTTTTACGCTCATCGTTCGAATTCTGAGGTTTCGTCCGGAAAAAATCGTCCAATGAAACGCTGATAGAGGAATTAATCGTTAAGGTCAACGCAGTGATGTGCTTCGTGTTACTTTACAGCTTCTCGTGATTTGCTTGGAACTTTTTCCCTGGAAGTCAATTTCCCTGCTCTTCCCCCTCACCAATACCCGTTCGTATCCCTCACCCTCTCTCAACGGAAATGATGCTTTACCGCAGCGTCCTTTTAGTTCGTTTTGAGGAATATGAATTTTGGGGGTTATTAAGCATAAGTAATCAAAATCAGCACAAACCGTTGATTGACAGCTGACTTCCGCTTGAATGAAGCCAGTGCGGACTGTATCCAATGTAGAACTTTTTAACACAATTCTATTTTTTTTTTGGAAACTTGAAAAATGAACCATTTTGAAACCGTCGCAGTTGAAAACGATGAAAACTCCGCATTTCCTAGAACCTCGAACGGAACTTGTTTTTGGCTGCGAGCACTTTATTATAACACGTTTTTATGAAACTACTGCATTGCATCTTCAAATTCACTGCATTAAAATACATTCGCTGAAGTAAGAAGCTATTGAACTATTAAGCTCGGTAGTGGATTTAAGGACGCCATTCAGCTTACTCCATCGTTATGGCCCTGTTCAGCAGTAACTATTTTGTAGTCACACCACTACTTCATTCCATACTTTTCTGCGCTAATGTAGCATATAGTTATTATTATTATTATTATTATTATAGTATATACTATTTTTTTGCAGTGATATTATTAAGCGAACATATTGTGCTTGGAGGAGCAGATCAGCAGGTATTTTTGAAAGTTCTTCACATATCTTCACGATGATTTTTTCGAATTTCAGGTGCACTGAGCTGAGTGACATTTCGACCAGTTGGAGTAATACATCTTTTTGAGGGACGGCATTCACATCGGAACATTCAGAAATCACAAATGAGCAGACGTCAGTTACAACATTTCCTCTACAAAATAAAGCAACAACACATTCTTACGCCTTACAGGCTGTTAAATCGTTCTTGCAAATTTTGAAAATCCTCTATTTTCTAGAACGGTCCGATCATTCCGCTCAAATGAATGATCCTCTTCATATATGCTAATGTGCTATCGCATACATTAGAGTACATAAATACACTGTTGCTGCATGTATGTCTGCTGATGCAACGTAAATTGTTGCTGGGGCCACTAAAATCTTCGAAGAAAAACAATCCCCTTCTCACCTCTCCCTCACCTATATAAAGCATCTTCCTCGCCCTGATCACTGAAGCATTGAGTAATTTATGAGCATCTTCTAAGCATTGCAACTACAAATTTATTGCAGTGATGCAGTTGATATTTTAGCTCAAATTTCATGCAAAGTTTAATTCCGAATCGAGAATATCGCAAAAACACAACCGAACAAACGTCACTCTACCAATTGCAAGATGATTCGAAGCGAATCTTTTCTTGCCTTTTCGTGTGAATCTTTTCGAATATTTTTTTCTGCATAAAGCTGTTTCAGCTTTCCCTTACAAGTTTTCTTTTTTTCACGGTTATCCATTAACGTCGTCTAAGAGTAACAAGTGAAGAAATGTGCTAGAAGAGCCAATGAAATTTAATGAGCACATTTGCAGTTTCGCTTTCTATGGGAGCCACATCTCTGAACTGCAAGCTGATAATAAATGATGCGCTTGTATTTTGACTGATGAGGGCATACAATGAACATGCTAGTATAGAATTGCCTTTAGATATCATTCGTTGCAAATAAAATACTGTCTGGTTGGCGTAGAACAAATAAAATACTGTCAATATATATGTAAATTTTGGAAATGTTTAAGTGCACATAACTTTTTTTGATGTTGATGAGCGATCGCAGATCANTTGAAGGTTGGAGTGGAAAGTCATTTTGTGGTGTATGATGGAAGCTAAATCTACAGTGAAAGCTAGAGCTTTAGAACATTACAGATATGAAAGAAATTTTTTGTACCTTTAGTGATATTAAGCTGAAATAACCACACAGAAAAATAGCCAACATACGAATATCAGAATGGACACCGTCAAAAAGTGCTTCGCAGGTGAAAATATGCGAATGTGCATGACTAATCATCTTTGTTGGGAAACTTTTCGGCGGGAACGACGGCTGGGGTGGTTTTCATTGGCAAAGGATTGGCAAAGCAGTCACCTCGAAAAAAAGGGAAAGAAAAGAAAAAAGAAATACAATGGCCAAAAAAACGACAAAGTGCATACTGCCGTAATTCAAACTACAAGTGTGATTCCATCTCCGTGTTAGTAACAGTAATAAATAATAGCAACAATGTTAAATGCTATGATACTTACGTGATAAACCCAAAATAAAGTGAAATTAATGATAATAATTACGATTATAGTAAAAATTATAGTAATGATAATAAATGTAACACTAAAATACCTATAGCAAACAAATGGCATCAAAGATGCACAATGATCGCAGATCAGTTTAAGTACGAATATCTTGAAACGAAGAAAAGGAATTATACGATGAGCAAAAGATTGAAAGAATACGTATCAGAGAACTTCATAGTGAATCATACTCTGAAATATGCGATTGGGAAAATATTAAAAAAACGGAGGAGAAAAACTTTGCAGATTATCAGCGCATCAAATTTTCCCCTATCCATTTCGTTTCTTATAAGCACCGCATATCACTAATTTACTGAGTCTTAGCAAATTGATGTATCCTAACAGTAATATCAATTCATTTATCACTCTGCACAAAGCAAATAAATTCTCAGTATACAGTCATCAACAACAGCAGAAATATGCAACGTTAAGAATCGTAAAAAATTTGATTTTCTTCGGAAGAAATTCGACTTTTCCGCTCAAAACATCGAATGTTTCATTATGACAGATGAGCCTTATCGAGATGGAATAAATAAATAAATTTGGCTTTTTGATGTTATCGGCTTAGATGACTCGCGAAACAATTTCAAATTAATTAAGCTTTGATATCATCAGCATTCATCCGTCAATGGGTGATACCTATACGCTTCCCTAATTTCCCGGTTGAACTGCCGGAAAAGTATACAAGCAGGCGGGCAGAGTGACACAATATTCTAATGACACGCATCGGAATAAACGTATAAAATCATTTTCCAAAATGACACAAAATTTACGTTGCATTAAGGAGGGAGAAAATATGAGTTGCGCAACATGCTGCATGACGCAGTAAACAACTGCCCGTTCTGCAAGCGTACGTTGCTAGCAGATAAGAGGTCGCGCCCCCTTTGTTCTTAAGGGTCTATCCCCCTGTTTGCTGTCCGTGTGTTTCCTCACTTGCCTACCCAATTGCGTCACTATTACGTATCGGCTCTACTCGCAACATCTTTGAAATCGAGAGCCAAATTGGCATTACTCAATACAAACAAAAACTCTCCTTGAGAGGATTACATAGTTTTAACGAATATTTCTTTAACATTGGACGATGAATAAGACGTTGAAAAAGTAAAGTTAGCATCCTTCATAACGATGCAATATTTCGACATAAAAGAGTGCAATGTGTGCTTCCACGAATCGTTGCGAAAGTAAATTTGCCAAATTTGTTGTGCCGAGGTCGTGTCTGTGCGAAATTGTGGGTATGCGTGTGTCTGCGTCTGTCTGACAGTCTGAACTCAAGAATCAGTGAACTCATAGAAATCTCATGAGTATAATTTGTACCATAGGGCGATGTACCATTACAAGCCAACTTTGAAAGTGATTTGTTTGAGTGTCTAAAAA
>JAARMF010000265.1:83689-98454 GCA_022844705.1 Toxascaris leonina
TCCGCCATACATTTAAAATATGAGGCAGCACCGGGAAATATGATTAAAATTAAACTGAAATGGTACCATGATCTTGGCGAAACTCCTCGCAGTGGAACTCTTGTAAAGGTAAACAACATTGTCAATTGGTCCGAACGAGTAGAAAACTCATTTCTTCTTGGGATTTGTCCATCAGATTAACGGGTAATTCTATGAACAACAACAAGCAATTTCCTTTCAAATTAGAGAAAGCAAAGGCATTCGAAGAAAAGCATTCTCATGAGAAACAAGAAAATCGTACAAGAAAAACTTATTCCGAAATATTCGAAGAATACTTCGTTGCACAAATAGTGGAGATAGAAGGATACCTCAGTTACTCTTAGCATATATATGTGAATTCATTTGTTCGCTTGCTCTTTTTCATAACCTTTTTCGGGCAAGTGAATATTTGTTTTCATGAGAAGAAAGCACAAATTTTCATAAAAGGAAAATAGAAAAGAGGATGGCAACCTAATAATAGAGAGTGGAGAGGAATGAAGAAAGGATATGGCGTGTGTGATGTTGAGATGAGGGAAGCAGCTCGAACAGCTGCTCGTCTGAAGTGTGCTCTCAACGCCTTTCGTCTCCAATAATGTGCAATTTTTCCAACTGGTCAGAGCGTTGTCATCAACGAATAGCACTGAGTCCAACTTTCGCTTAATAATATTCTAAATGTTAAGTCATTCATTTGATAATACCAATTCCAGTTGCTCATTATCTAAATCAGGATATTTGTGGAGTTGCGGCTCTATCTCTACTTTTTGAGAACGTCTACCATTGCAACACTCGTTGACAACACGAACATGAATGCAACAGTGAGGTGGATCCAGAAATTGGCCTCAATGTTCAAAACGGGATGGTTAATCTTCTCTCTCTTCTCTTTTTGATAATCGAGTTTTATTTAATTTGTCGATGGCAGGAAATAAGTTAAGAAGCGGGATCGAGTCACGTGCACTGCGTAAATTTCATCCATCAACTATGCATCACCATCCGATTGGGGAGCGTCCCAGCTCTCCCCCGCCTTGCGCCTTGGCATCGTTTATAGCAAAAAAAAAATAGCCAGATGGAGCGGACAACTTCACAAGAATGGATTATCATTCAAATAACATGCCCATCCTTGTTGTTGATGCGTGATGGTCCAGAGTAGGACCGTTGACTGCAGTGTATCTAAAAAAGCATTTCTTTGACGGATTTAAACAACAACCTTGACAGTTGAAGAGGGAAGAAATGGCACAATCGTTGTAAATAAGCTACGTTTGTTGTAGCAACGCAATTTTTTGTGAACCAAAAAATGTTGGGTTGTACAAGCTCAACTTGGGATTTATGCTCACCATAAAACTTAGTGAGTCTTTTCTCAAAAGTTGGAAAATTTACTTTTTCATATTGATTTTCTAGCTGAGCGCATCGTTCGGTCAAACTGCAGTAACCAGTTTCAGGGATACAATGAATACGCAGCGCCCACAAGAGAAGCTAAGCATCTATCTTCCTCTAGCATTGAGAAAGCACGTCAAATTAAAATATTAAGAGAGGATGTTTTCGATCGACTGAAATGCAACGGTTGTAATAAAACTGGTCATATAACTATGACCGTTATATTCAAAAGAAATAATTAAAATTCTCAGAGTTTAGTATACTCACATCACAAAAAGTATGTTGATATTGACATCCGTTACAATGCAGACCTTTTCTGAAGGACTTTGCTTACCCCATATTGAGAGCACTTTGATATTCACCAATAAACAATGCAGACAAATAATTCACTTAATCAAAGACCTCTTGCTGGCTGTTAGGGAAGTACGACATCACACGATTGTTCCAATGCGCTTCGTTCAATAAACACGAGTACTTATCTATGTGAGCGCAATTTTCTCGGCAAAACGATTCGGTCCGGGAATCGCAACTCAACAACACTTCACTCGTTTGGGTCTTCCGATGTTTACAATGTTTTGAAGAAACAGCGATTTCGTTTCTTTTATTTGCTCCGTTCATTTCACGGAAGAGATTAGTGGAACCTCATTGAGGATTTGCTGAGTTATCTGACATTAAAAAGTTGCAAAGCAGATTTACATTCTTTCAGTCTTTGAAACAATTAGATCAGACGTATTTGCAATGTAATGAAATTGAAAGCGACTGAAGTCGGCTATTGTTAAAACAATTTAATGCATTTTTTTTCGATTTTGCCACAGTTGGAGAGAAGGTCGATGGCGACGATCCATTCAAATGGAAAAAAGAGAGGTCGCATTTTTAGTGAAAACAGCTTCATCGTTGACCGTACATCATTGTTAATTCACCTGCGTAAACAGCGGACAAGCATCCTATCTCACATACAGACAGATGCACGCGTGTATGAAGCTTCCATAACTGTCGTACTGTTCAAACCAGCTTGCTTCATCGCCTCTAATTATTGCTGTAGTGCATTAATACGATCAGCTTGAGGGAATATAGCTGCATTGTTTATTAGCATCGTTAGAAACTTGCTAACGAGGCTGCTTCCATGCAACGGCTTCTAATCGCCTCACTTCTTATCTGCTTTATAAGTAAGTTGTTTTGCAGCATTATAACCTCATCCTCTAGAAATCAGCAACACTTGAAAACGAACGTACACACTGAGACACTGAGCAAGGAAGCTAGAAGTTCTGAGAGGCCATTTGTTCATTCAGCACTATTCATTCTCATATTTGTCAACAAATGATAAGATATTTAAAACAAGCTATTGAAATTTTGAATGCTGCAATCGCTCTACGAATCGTTCACAAAATGCAAGTCGTTTTCGATGCAATCAGTGCAAAATGCAATATGGGTGTTAGTAAAATGAATGCAAATTTTTTAACGCTTTGCAATGCAATTGCTGCAAAAACTGATGGCTCAGTTTGGAGGTTGGCTGAAATCAAAAGGAAAGTGCGGGCAACAAACAGAGAGACACAGACATGCAAACCCGCAAACAATACCAGCGAGCAATATCGCTATGATGCACTTTGAGAATACAAACTTCCAAAAGCGCAAAAAAAGTGATGAGACACTTCTCTGTGTAACCTCGGTCCATATTGCCTCTCGAACACAACGTATTTACCACAACATTCTGAGAGTATCATTCATCATCCAACAACGAAGTGGATATTGCAATTTTGATATAGCGATCATAATATAATCTAGAAAAGATAGGTATCGCAAAATGAAACACGGGTTGACTTGTTTGCATTTTGTACAAACAAAGACGACTTCATTTGTCAATGAGTGAATATAGTTGCAATCGTTCGACTGAAATTGGTGGAATATATATTCGTTGGCTGTAAAAATGAATTTTTCACCATCTGTCATCCACGTTATTGCATCTTTTGACCTCTTTACACTTGTTTCGTTGTTTTCTCATTTTGATGTGCAATCTTCGTTTTCATGTTGCAGCTTTTTTATCACTCATCTACTATCCTATATGAAAATAAATCTGCAAAAAGTTTGCAAGATATCACTTGATAAATGAAAAGGCAAACAACTGATAACATCAATTTGCTCAGCTGATAATCAGAAATCTTTAATAATGAGCTAGAATTTACACTGCGCCTAACTGATGCATCGTAAGAGTGTATTTTTCTTGGCAAAAGTACGGCAATAAGCCTTCCCCTTCAGGACTTTTGCTAAGTACTAGGTGTAATAAAGGAAACTATTTTCGGTGCGAGATCCGTTCGCTGCAATGGAACTAGCAAGAGGTTGTGTTAGAATAACAAAATACCTCACTATTATAATACAGTATTAGTGGCTAGCGTCAATAGCAGGCATTATAGGTCTTGGATAAATAACTCACAAATATTCTCTGAAAAGAGCGATTTTGCGCAACATAGTTATATTTTCTCTGGAATATTTGCCGAATTTGTTGGCAATATTAGTGAATGATTGATTGTCCGCTGCAATTTTTTCTCTGAGCTCACAGATTAGTCTCTATGGAAGCGGAGTTGTTTAGTTAGGGCAAGTAACAGAGAGATTTTTACAATTTCTTGATAAGCATCACGAGAAGCTATTCATCATCGTGCCATGTAATCTTTTTAGCGCCCTTCAAGCACTCGATGACAATGAAATTGACTTAGCAGCTGCTAACAATGCTCCAAAAATAAATTAACTTCTTCACCAGATGCCATTTTGCCGTTGTGTTCTCATTCTCTCATCAGTGAAATTCTTATGATAACTGATAATATGATGAAAACTAACTCTGCTTCAATCATCTGCCGCAGAAAGAAGCTCTCTTGTGAACAATGTTCTGATTCAAAGGTTTATATAGGAATGATGCCAATTCTTTCTATGTTCGCCCCCCAAAAAATTGTCTTCCTTCGTTGTCTTTGCAAACTCATCAAAAATTGCCAAGATTAATGGTAGCAATTGTGCGAATAAATTATCCTCTTCAGACTTTTTCACACCAATTTCGACGATATGTTTAAAAGAACAAAAAAAAAATCGAGCAAATAACAAAGCATCGGATTTGGTGTAATACTCGCCACATAGGATGGATGTAATGTTACTCTCAACGATGCCAAAACTGCTTCCTCACCTTCAAAGAGAAGCACTCTCTAAGAACTGCATAAAGAATCTCTTTTCACTGTGCAGGACGAGAGTGTCATTCATCGAAGTCATTCAACACAATTTCCATCTATGCCTACATCGCTGCTTAAAAAATGAATCGTGGCAAAACCCTCAAACATCACAATGGTTGAGTATTCTGCAATGATCCATTTTTGAAAGGCGAACACTGAAAGTGTGGTCATGCACATTATATATATAAGCAGTCACAAACATTGAGAAGTGATGCAATATCGCATATGCTGCGATATTCGTGGCATTTGNTTGATGCAATATCGCATATGTTGCGATATTCATGGCATCTGTATCATCTGCACACCTGCTGACTGCAAATGTTCTCAGGAAGCCAACGGAAATAAACAAAAATCTCGCATTTTCCTTAACCCTAAAATGCGCTTTGAATAGCTACAGCTAGATTCTATAACAGGAAATTTTTAGTTCGTCTGTTCAAAGCATTATGCGATAGACTGTTACTCTTTGCTTTCAGGACATTATGCAACAAACGATCTTTGGAAAGGTCAACTGGGTACCGCATGTGAAACGGATCCATCCGGAAATCCATGTTTGACACCCAATTCGCTCTGTATTCAAGGCATTTGTGAATGTGCTGCACACTTTCGCCGCGTTCGAAATCAGTGTGTCCCACAAGACAAAAGTGCATACTATTTTAGTGTTTATTAATAGTTTTTATGTCAAATTATGTGTGATTTCGTCCCCCTTTCAAGTTGGAAGTAATGAAATTGGTCTCAAATAAATGACCTATGACCCAGTTTTGAATCGATTGCCTTCATTAAATGTCCTAAGAGAAATTCCGCCAGAATTGTTGGTCGGATTTCAATTTGAATATGCTTATGTCTTCGAGGAATATAGAATGCGAATGCGAATCACAATGGAATATTAGCAGTTTCTGACAAATTTTACTCGTCACAAGTAGTATTGGGCCACATCAGAGAATTGCATTAGGAGGGCTTCAAAGCCTAAAGTTCTTGAAGTCTTAAGTCCCGAATGCAACGATACAATTCCTTTCTCCATTGAAGTACCTGCGATAAATTCGCGGCAAAAACTCAGAATTCTTAAGTGGTTGATTGCCAACTCATAATAGCAACTAAAAATGGTGAGCAATTTCTTGATGTCATTGTTCCACAAAAACACATGCTCATGAAGCACACATTTGGAACGAATTAATCATTGTTTGTTCTCGCTAAAATTTCTAATTTATTCGTTCCCTTGCTGGAGAATTGCTGCAGACTTTTTCCACCTGGGAGAGGTATGGGTGGGGAGGGGAGGATGGGGTTATGAGAGAAGATCCTATCTGCGTGAAGGGAATAGTGGTACAATGCCAATAATTGATGGTCATTATATGCAGTTGAAGGCACTTGTGTGATAAGCTATCTCGAACTTCCTGAAATAATATTAAATGGGCCAATTTTTCAGGTGAGACATTAAATGCAGAATGTCATTCATCGTTGGAATGTACGGGACGTGGAGAATTTTGCAACAGCAATGGAACATGTGTTTGTCTTAGGACATACGTTGAAACTGACGGTGAATGCAAACCAGGTGACACTTCATTAGTAGTTGGCAATAATGCAGTTTGATGCATTATTTGTTGTCTTTGCAGTTTAGTGCCTTTTCAATCTTAGATGTTTTGATAGCAATCTATAAATAGATTGTTGTGTAATTCCCTTGAAGGTTTGTTGAATCTCATTTTGTGGGTATAGCCGCCGACATATAACAAAAACGATGCCAACACCTGAGATAGAGTGCTGCCATTCTGGAGGTTCAGGTGCTGCACGTCAAGTGGCAGGCGTTAGTGGTCCTTTCAGTTTGCTTTTGCGCTGCTAGAGAGATTAGACGGAAGTCAAAACGCCAGCGGTAAAGCTCTTTGAAGCGTCCACATGTATGCCCTTACAACGTCTCGTGTAATTGCATTTTCATGCGCCTATGTTGTGCGCCTTTTATGGGCGAACCTTGCAATGCCCCTAACACTTGGCTCGACGAATGTGACATGAAAGTTTACGCTCGTTTTAAGGGTCATTCGTATAGACGATGATGAATATGAAGTTGAGGAGATGAGCTCCTCTCAAGGTGGTGGATGCGGACTCAGATCGGTGGCAGATGCAGATAAAAAATATGTAGGGAGGAATTTGGTCATAGAGTTGAGTTTGGCGTCGAAAATGATGCTGAATTCCTCCTTCTTGAAGATATGTGCTATTTTCAACAATTTTCTCTCTCTGTCGTCTGAGGCCGTAACGTGCTATGATTCCAGCTTACATCTTCATCACCCCTCACTGGTGTAGGATCCTAGCAAATTTCGGTGCCATATCTTTGTGGCTCGTGAGTTGAAGTTACCAGACATACATCACTCCTCCATAATGCGCGATAACAAAGTCTTTCGTGCTTGGAACAATGTGCGTCACTGCAAAAGTTTACAGAGATTTGGGTTTTCCGAACGATGTGATATATGTTAAAGAGGATAAATTTCATATCAGACTTATTACTTGTAAATGCGCAAATTTTAAATGGCATTTACCATAGTGAATCATTGCTTAAATATTATGGAATAATTGAGTCAGAAATGCATAATAAATGGTGCAGAATATAGTTGCAGTTCATCTTTGCACGCTAATCGAGGCTTTTAGTGTCCATTTTAGAGGTCGTTCAGAAAAAAGGCAAGAGAAAAAGGAGAAGAATAGAGGAAATCCACGATAAACGCTTCCAAAATTTTGCTTTCTCTCGCATCGAAAGCGGAGAGAAGGGGAGAGAAATACAGAGGGGAAAGAGAGATGATGAGGGAGCAAGAGGAGATCAAAATAAATATGAGCATGTTTGCCGTGATGTCCATTATAGAATTTCAGATATTCATCCGTAAAATAAACAAGAACAAGGCCAACGCTTGTTTTCCCTTTGCCTTTCACTCTGTAACATCAATGAATAGTGTATACACGAGACAATTGTTCATCAAAATTTAGTTTACATACGTACTACTATACTTTGATCCACACACGCCCTATCATTGTCATATGCTATCGAATGGGGATGAGAGGAAGCGAACGTATTAACAAACCAGGAAAGGGAGGGGAACTTTGTTTGAGAAATATAGGGTTTAAGAGGGAAAGGGGGGTAAATATTGGCCAACAAATGGAGCTTTTACTCACGGAATAAAGAACAATTTTGCGAAGCAATATGATTTAAAGATCATGCCCCCCTCCCCTCATCACTCCAATTTAGCATTTCGATAAAGCTCTAATCCTTTGGGTCATACTCACTGCTCACTATGCAAATATGTGCTGCTTATTTCGTGAATCTTTGAAGTTTACCGCTGCAACGTTCATTGTCAACAGAATATACTTGGCGTCGACCAAATAAATACCCTCTGATACTTTAGTCAAAGAATATATCGCCTAGGATAAGACAGATGCGTTATTGCGCTGCGAGAACGAAATGACTTTTTTGTTGCGCTGAGGGAAGCTTCAAATTATGGCTTTATGGAGAAGAGAATAACACTCTTGAAGGGGTGCTTAATCATCGATTTCTTTTTGAAGTGCCCAAGCATCGCCCACCTGACAGATTTATAGATTGTGTAATAGTAACTTGTCCTTTTCCTATATTCTGCAAAATTGTAAACTGTGCAAAAAAACGTAAATAAATAAACTGTTTAATCATTAATTATTGTTTGTTCCCAATTGTTTCTTATTTGGCAACTTCATTTGAGAATCTAAGCGATAAAGAGTGTATATTACTATTGCTTTGTTGTTCGATGTGTAAACGTCGACCGCTTTGAATACTTCAGCAGTTAATGATCATTGATCACAAGTTCTGAGCAGAATTTAAAGCGATATTCAGGAATTTCGTTCTATGCCAACTCGACACTTAAAAACTGTCACAACAATTTATATTCTCTTAGAAAGTAACTCGACTTAATACTTCAAATAATGGAAATTTAAAAATACACAACATTCCAGTGATTTATCCGGGACAATATGGCTGTGATGACTCACGACAGTGCTCACAAGCTCACCAAGGTGCCTTCTGTGATAACCAGCAGAAATGTCAATGCCCAAATGGTTTTGAGGCGAAATCGCAAAACTGTGTTATAGCAGGTTGGATTTGTCGGAAATGTCAGATGACTACTGATGTTAGAACAGCTGTCCTTGGCTGTACTTTATAAATTCGCACCTTCAAAAAGCTGAGTTGTAAGGTAAGCCGACAAACTGATGAGATAAAGCGGCGATATTAATGCAATCGACGAGCAAAGCACTGAGTGGGGTAGGTACTTGAGAGGTATTTCTGTTTGACGACGGCTTTATGATACATTAAACGAGTGGAGAGGCATAGCAGGAGAGTTGGAGTAATATGTGCTTCTACTATTCGATCCACGAGAAACTGTCAACACATGCACAACAAGATGTGCGATACACCATCCATACTTTAGTTTATTCGACAGCTCATATATATCACATACAAATATGCCATTTTATTTGTCTTTGCCAATTAAAGCAGACTGTGACAAACTCGCGTCTGTGCTATAGGTGCAATTATTTCACTGTCCGATGATTTCAACACGGAAATCATTGGCATTTAAGTTGCGAAGTTTGGTGAATGTAATATGCGGTACACGTTTTCAGAATGGCAGATCGGCTTCGAAGAAGTAAAATTATAAGAGCAATTAAAAATTGCATGTAATTTGCAGGTGCTCGGTCTTCATGTCAACCTGTGGAGCCCGAAAAAAAATTTCTGCACAATATTTGTAGGATTGAGCGTCTGATTTTAAAATGAGGATACTTCTCGTTGTGTTTGTTTTATGGTTTCTTATTAGCTACTGAAAAGGTCAGCGATTTAAGTTCGATGCAAAAGTATATACTATGCCATCAGCATTAAATATGTCGCTTCACTTCTTTTTTGCTAGTCCATTTCATTGTATTGACGTCGTATAACTGAAATCTTTCACTAAAAATTTTGCATTGCAATCAAAGTTCTATCCCCACCTAGTGCATATATCATATTGAGTTCAACCTCAGGGCGATGTTTGACGTTGAGACGGTGCAGCTGTGTTATTTAGGATGAATGAAAAAATCTAGCGAGACTGACTTATGTTACGTAAGCGATAAGTCAGGTGCTGAGATCGACTCATTCGATCACAACTCATCTTCTGAGCGATGAGGTTCAGCTTATTACTGCTGCTTACAGCCGCCGGCAATACCAATGTGGACGCATTTCCGGAAGGGTTCTTCACGAAACTGACGAATCTTTTCCGGAGGAAGCCTACTTCATCTCCAACGGAAGCGAGCACCTATCAACGCTATGATTCGCCAGATGAGGATTTGTTCAGCGATGTTCCTGCAGGTAGTAATTTTGTGTTTCAATATACCTGTTCTTTCATGCGCTACTCGACATGGAACACACCTTCCTGTCCGCCCTAGCTCACAGACTTTTCTTGATGAAATGGGGAGGCTGTTTCCTTCCCGTTTTTATGGAGGTCTTGCATCACTTTATTAAGGAAAATTTTTCTACCTCGAAATACGCCTCCCAATAAAGTGAGAATACATAGTGATAAGAGCACATGGGATATGTCGAGAAATCACAATCCACTTAGAAAACACTAAATTTTCCTTTCCTCCAAAAACTCGTATTCATTATTAACATTTTTCACAGATATGTGTGATATTTTCCATCTGTAGGTGACAAGAGAAGGAGATTCTTTGCTACCTTTTTTGTGGGATTTGCATATATATGTGCAACTGATGATAGGCTGAAGAGTTAATATTGTCGTAGAATTGTTAGCTTGCTTGTGCATTCACAAAGTTTAGGGGTATTATTTGCTCTTCAGGAGATAAGATTGAAGGATAAGCATTCTTGCCAGTTCATTGGGTGTGGAATTTAATTCAGCGTGTGCTCGCTAATCGTAAGCTGCAACGCCGTTTCGATATTTATAGACGTATCACAATCGAATAGAAAGTCGCTAAGAAAGAAACAGACTCTCACACTATCTGAGCAGCATGAGAGATTTCTCTTGGACACCACATTTTGAACTGCCATGAATAAGGCGGAAAAGGAAGCGATGAGAGGTGGATACGGAAATTTATAAGACCAAAGTGATGCCCTCTCCATTCCTCCTCTCCCACTCCGCTCTCCATACCAGCTCCCCTCGAGATAAAAAGTTATAGATCTTCCATCCTAAGGAGCAAACTTTCGTCTTGCACACCACCTAAAGAATTATAAAGAGCTGGTTGAGGCTAAAATCTTTTTTGCTTTGGCTTCGTCAAATAAAAGAATTTTTATTGAGAGGTTTGTGAAGGTGGTAGGTTTGCGTAAAATGTAAGCTGGACATTGCTCGTTTCTCTTTCTACCCATAATTGGCGAGGCCTGTCGTTTAGAGGATTCCGATGGTTGTTCGCTGCTAAATGTTCTCGCCTCATCTAATCTGTGAACGAATTACCTCATTCTACCTTTGTTTGCACCTGATCTATTCGCTAGCTGAATGCCAGCAATCCAAAAATATTTTCAAGAAGTGGGAAGAGTTTTGCTAGTAGCTATTTTCCTTTATAAATTTCAAGACAACCGAGAAATCAATGCTCGGCACTCCTGCGACGAGTTATCCTATCTAGCCTGTTTTGGCAACTCTAGTCAATTCCTTGACATCTGGAGCCTGAGCCTTCCAGTGCCGTGTGGTTTTATTGCTTTGATAGATCTATAATTGCAGAGTTGAGCCCCGCAGCGTCCTGTCCGACTGGTCAGGTATATGTTGAGGAGGCTGGAGCATGTATGACAGGTGAGACTTTTGCATAAAGCGGTTTACTTTCCTTGCTAGATATTATGTTTCTCAAAAAATATATCAGAGAAGAGCTCGTTGAGAAAACAGTTCTGAACGTTTTTTAGCTAATTTCAATGCCAATTTTAACGCTTCATTGACCACTCAACATTTCTACTTTTCAAGCATTCATCAAGTAAGAATTCTGTAGTTCCGTTCAACTTGAATTTAAACCGAAAAGCTTTTCACACTGAAAACAAATCGAAGAACAGTTCAGCGTATCCTATCATTGGAACCTGGAAACGGATATTAAACTACTGCAAACATTTCTTATTGCCTAACTGAAAGTTTGTTGCATTGCAGTTCAATATCCGGGTCAACCATGCCAATATTCGCAGCAATGCAGCGGTGTGGAAGAGGGTGCATTCTGCTCACGATTGCGATGTGTATGTGCCCATGGCATGACAATCAGTGGAAGCTCATGTGTCTTCTCGAATCACAATTGCAGAAAGCCCTCACATATTTGGATTGAGGAGCTAGGCGAATGCAAACAAGGTGAGCATACAACTGGGAAAGGTGCATTCAAGAAATTTGTATCCAAACAATTTCTATCCTTCATTCTCTTTCTTGCATATTTCATACCATCGTTGATATTTCTTCTAATATTTGTTGTATACCTTCTTGCTCTATTGAAACATGATTTATGTTTTTTAGGAATTAAGCAGTTTTTAAGAAATGAGAGTGAAGGTACAAAATTAGAAATGCGATGAGAACGAGGACAAATAATTGCAAGCACTAAATAATAATTAGGTGACTTTGTAGGATTTCTCAATCATAGCAGTTTATTCGGAATTTCGAATTTTGGTGCTGCGGAGATGACCTCTTCTGCTTCAGCACTTTGATTACATTCATTCTTATCCTCGCTCATCAACTCCATTTTATTGAAAGTTACACACTGCTCAACATTCCACTGTGAACACCACTGGAAATGTTGAGTGTTCCGATTGGAATAAATTCTCGACTTTTTAATTCGGGAATTGTGTATGCATCATCTTAGAATGTGTAATTCTGATTCCACGATGCTGTTTAGTGATACCACCTGGATCGACTGGATGCAGCCATTCGTCACAATGTTCAGCGGCTTATGGAGGCACATACTGCTTTCATCAAATGTGCACTTGTTCACCACCTTTACATCCCGTCGATGGTACCTGTGGCCAGCGATGCTCTCAAGGACATACCTATTCCAGCATAACTGGCGAATGTCTTCCCAGTAATTTACTTGAATTCACTTTCGCGATTTAATGAAGTCAGACTTGTGATGATTTAGTGATTGTGAGCCAGAAGCAAAGAAAATTTTGAAGGAGGGCCATCCTATGAAACTCCATTCGTCGAATCACCACCACTGAAATTTTCGACCGCTTAGGTCATCTACTTCCACCTGCTGAAATATATTTACTGAGCGGCGGAAATAGGCAAATCGGAGACGTTCAATCGAACCGATTTCACAAGGTGGCTATGCACGGTCTCAAAGAACAGTTAATTTGAGTGGAATGATGGCTTATAGCAACTATTTAGGCCAAATGTAGCAATCGCTTTGTGTGTTATCTCAGAAAGCGTTCGTCTCCTTTAGCAGTTCTCTTCTCTAAACTATTCCATTTTGCCTTTTGTACCCTCAAATACTGCGCTAAAGTTAAGTGGATACTACTGTCATGTTTCATTGTCAGTGTGTCTCCTATGATGAGTCATCTTCACTTCACTCACACTACACTCCGTTATAACGTGTCTTATGAGGAGGATGTGTCGGTGTGTATTTATATATATCAGTCTGACCGGTGAACGTTGATGGACTCAGTTTGTGCCATTACCTGATTCGCTACATCAGTCTTTAGGTTCATTTGTCGACATCTAAAGAAGTTATGCGCACTTGAATCTGCATTTACCAGCTTACATTTTGCGCTGATCGAGTCGCCATTTTACAGATGGTCGACTCGATCGGTGGAACTCATTACTACTCATATTCGATTATCTTTGATAATCTGCACTACTCCTTGGTGTGATGAGCATGCTTACAAAAAATGCATATTGTGTTAGCTTCATTGCAGCACTTTTGCATATGTCGGAAAATTAACATAATGTTATAGATCAGAATTTGATAAACTGGATTCATTGGATTTCTGAGTTCAGTGCCACTTAGATCATTTCGACAGGATTGATGAGTGAGAGAGAAGAGGAGGGGAATGGGGAGGGGTGGGGAGGGGGGAGAGGGAAGGCGATGAAGAAATGCAGTGCTTTTACGATGTTCGGATGTCTGAAAATGGAATAATGAGGAGTGCTTTATTTGCAGTCAAAAAAGCGGAACTCTCAAAACAAAATCGTTATTTCAGATGATGCAGTTTAAATATGTCTCATAATGAAATATCCATCATAAATTGTGTATCAAAACCAAAAGCAATGCTCTATGATCATTGAGTTTCTTAGTCGTAACTCATCAATCGCCCTCATATCTCACTTCAATTCATCGTTATTTTTAGTATCATTAACAATAGTGCAAATGTGTGAATCATCCTATCGAATCGAATGCGATTGCAGAAATAAAACTAAATTTCATTTGCAAAAAAGTAGTCAAATATAAGTTTTAAAGATTATTTGGCCTTTTTATTCGTCACTTATATCGATCTGAAAGTGCAAAATGGAATATTCGATAGACTGATGAAAAATATTTGATTGAAAACGAATATTAGAATGATATATCTAATAAATGAACATAAATTTGTTCAGGATTCGTTATACAGTGTCGTGATGAATGTAATTTGGAGTGAAATAATGTCAAACATAAATGACAGATGCTTGATATTGCAAAAATCAGACCGGTTACTTTAAGCCTACTTGTTCTCTCAATTCCTCTTCATAAAGGGATAGGAAGGGGGAGGGGAAGACGATGAAATAAAGAAGGAAGAAAAGGATTGTATGGAGGTTCTACAGTGAGGCACAAACGTAAATAATCGATTGTTGTGAGCCAATCTCGATGACAAGCGGTTTAGAAATTCGCCACGGCAGCGCAAAAAAAGCTTTTAATTAAAAATCGATGGCAGTGAAGAGGATTTAAGATTACAAATTCCTCAAAATCATTTCTTTTGCATTCATTTGTACAATGTAGTCAAAATCCATCCACTGCAACATCGTTTGCTCATGCAACGAATTACCTGTTTTATTTAATGAACAATAAAATTCTTTCATTAATAACTCAGGAAGTATTTTCTTCAGGTGTACTTCCTGGTGAGAAATGCCTTTATTCATCGCAATGCAGTGCAATGCAAGCTGGAACACTATGCAAACGAGGTCGATGCAGATGTCCCGATGGCGATGTTTTCAGCGGAACGCAATGTGCCAAAGTATGCCCGAAAGGATTCACACCTAATCGATTTGG
>JAARMF010000266.1:13804-92402 GCA_022844705.1 Toxascaris leonina
GAGGGGGGACTGGTTGCTTCATCATGCCGGCGTTGTATTGCTACCATTTCCTCACATTGTTGTTTCCAAAATGTGATATCCGCGATGTTACGCTTTGGCATGAATTTCAAAACAGTTCTGTTTGCTGCGGCGGGAAGGCGTCAGTGCAATCGTTTATTGAGCTGTTGCATTTTGCGTTTTATGTCAAAATGCCGCAGAAGCAAAAAAAGCGCTTCTATTGGCAACCCTTTATCCGTTAGGTCGATTCGTTAAAGCTTCTTTCTTTTGAAAATTCAAATCCCTTTCGCTTTCTAAAACCTTTATTCCATCCGTTTCTTGAAAAATCCCCCTCCACCACCGTTTTCTTCTCGAAGAGCTTTTCTTCGTCCCCGTGATATTAGTAACGTGAAGCGTTTTCTATAGCCGAGAAGGAACTGCTGTGGTCGAATGTGGCATCTGCAGCGGAGACGGGCTGGGATTTTAGTACGCGTTGGTTTGCGCAGAGTGGACCTGCAATGCACCACATGCGCTCCATCCGTACGTGGTCAATTGTTCCGGTGGATCTGAATGCGTTCATGTGTATCAATGCTCGCATACTCGCCTCATTGTTCGAAATCACTGGTAAGCGCTGTTGTTCATAGACCTCGTTGCTCCCGTCCTATTGGGTGATGATTGCTTGCCGACGTTCTTCCTCGAACCCATCTTCAAATTGTCCTTTATGACATCTTTTGTACGCAAAAAAGAAATGGATTAATAAAGGTTACGATCACCTCCCATTACACTGTCTGCTTGGTTAGATGCGTGTAGCTGTTGAGTGGCAACGAAGAAAACTGTCTCAGAAAGTGGTGTGATTCTTCGGCGGATGCAGAAGCGGTCCAGGAAGGAAGCAACCGATCCTGTCACCGAAGGTTTCTGACGCTGAATTACCCTTTCTAGGAAGTTCCAGCTATATTAGACGGAACAATTTCTCCGTGTTTGAACCAAAGCCCAAATGCGCCGGAACGGTCTGTTTTTTTTTTCTCATCGCACTCCTCTGTCTACTACTCGCGTCAGCGTATGCTCTAGTTTTGTCTAAAGAATTGCGTGTTAGTGCTGGAGTTGCTGATCCCGCTACTCTTACTGTCTGGCTGAATATTTTTTTTTAATCGCGGTCGTATAGAAATTGAAGTTGCATTTGTTTTAATACCAGATGTTTCATAGCATCTGCTTGAGGCAATTTTTCGAAGGTGCTTCTCTATCAAGCAAGGTATGAGCAAGCTAAGGTGGCAATGAAGCAGATTCACTGGAATGAAACCGACGGCATCTGGTACGACTACGACCTCGACAGAAAGGTTGGTCTGGATGAAATTCAGGCATAGCGCGGTTTGCAGTTTCAACGTGATAGATTCGTACAAGGGAGAAGGAGCAGCGATGCATTGAAGCACAGTAGACAGCTATGTGTTTAAGGCTTGTGCTTGAGCAAACCTTCGCTTGTCTTCGGCAGACCTGTTGGAGCAGAAAAAAAAACACTCAGACGACTTTGTAGTGTGGAAAAATATGCGCTTAAAAGTGCGTATGATGAGAAAGGAGAGATGTAGAGGCATCGAACAGTTAGCGTGTTAGCAAGAGAACGAGGAATAAAGAAACTAATCGGCGTTGATTGTCAAACAGCTGTACTTTTGTGAAGATGTGCCGGTAGAGCTTTCGGTATTGCAATTTGGTGGCAGGAAAGAGCAAGAGAATTGTGGGCTAGCTCAGATCTCTAGGAAACCTTTTCACGTAATGTTCGATTGGAAATTGGTGGCGTTGTGCTTTGAGAGCTGAAAAGGGGAAATAGGGCAAAAGTCATGTGATCTTAACAACTTTTCGAGTAAATTTTGTACATTTACATTTCCGACTCATCTGCAGTTTCCTCAACTCTGTCTGCTCTAATAGCGTCGCCAACAACATTGCTGCGAATGAAGGTAGTGATGTAATCTACTTGGATATAGGATAAAATCTTTTTGTTGTATTCCGAGCCGATGTGATTTAAGTATAGAATAGTAGATGGCGTGAACGATTGAGCCAGGATGAGAAGCCGATGAGAATTTCGGAACCACAAAACACCGAGAAAATGCTCCATATTGTGCATTCTGATGTATTCAAATTGTTGCTCAACGATATAATTTCTGAACGAAGCACAAGGCAGCTAAAATCTCGCTTCGAGAAGTTTAGATCGTCACCGAACTCAGCAACTGAAAGGTTCGGGACATCAAGATGCAGAACATCCTTCTTCCGTAGAACTATGATACCCTTCGGGTTCGGTTTTACCTTCTGTTGTTGAGATGGAAGCGGTTGCACGATGGTGTTTTCTAGTTGCCGAGAAACGAGATTCATATAGCTTAAGAAGATTGCAGCTGATGTGCCTTAATAAATCTGCATGCTTTACAGACACTTGATTTTGATATGTTCAGACACTGAATTTGAATGTTGAACGAACCTTTATTTACAGGTTCATTCGAATACCTACTATGTATCGAACGCATTACCTTTATACGCGAAATGCTACGATGATGAGGACGATGTCACTCCGCATAGAGTTTACGAGTACCTTAAAGTTAGTGTTGTTATTATTTTTACATGGTATGGGTGAAATCGGTTCTGATATATTTTTACATGGTACGGTTGTGATGCTAAGGAAGTTTGTGGAATTTGTATGTACTAGAATTTGGAGGTCTGTTACTGGTCTGAGCTTCTTCTAGAAAGATTCTTCCTCCAATCTTTTTCGACTCATTTTTGTCCCAATATCCTTCCATATCCGAAAAGTTGATTTTTACAGCTTTATCTAGTAAGGACCTCGATGCAGGCCCTGGTTTCGTTTGCCCACAGCGAGAAGTTACTTTTCATAACATCCTTCATGTATTTCATAAAATATTAAAGAGCCGAACGATTCGAGGCGTTATCAATGGTGGTGAACTTGATAGTTGCATTCTTGCATTCTTCAGGCAGAATGCGATTAGTTCTATTTTTCTAAAGTAGGTCAAGATGCTGCTAGCCTATGACCCCAATGAACTGGAACGGCTATTTGATTTGTTTTTCATTCGTTGTTAAGTCGATATTACATATGTTTTAGAGAGAAGGAGTTTTGAATTTCACAAAAGGTTTGCCGACGTCGCTGGCGATGGGCAGTGAACAGCAGTGGGATAAAGAGAATGCATGGCCACCCATGGTACATATGGTGATCGAAGGCTTTAGGACCACCGGCGATCCGCAACTTATGAAGGTTTTATTTCGCTTTTCAAATCGTATCCAGATTGTTCCCATCGCTTAGCGGAAATGGAAACAAAACTTCCGTTTATATTAACCTAATTGCATTTTTTTTAAGTTGGCGTTAAAATTACGACCAAAAGATATGCCATTAATGATGTTGAAAGTATATCTGATGTTTTCGATAATTGTGTCTTAACAGTCAAGAAATTGGGGATTTTTTCATTTACAGGATTTGTATTTCATTATTTGACATCTTGCTTTTTTCCATATTTATATGGAATCTCATAACTCCTGAGATGGCTTTCTAATGACTCGTTTCGTGGAATATTGCGGCTTATGAGATCAAGTGTTGTGGCTAATTGAATTTCAAATGTGTCCTTTTTTATTGAGGGGGCTTAATTAGTAAGCAGGAAAACGGAATGCTGCATTTTGCTGATCAAGATGAAACTGGTCGATGGTTTTCTCTAGAAAAGAGCATTGTGGTGATTTAGCCAAGCCGATTCAGTGATAGTGAATTAGAACTAGGCACTGTTAATAACGAAAAGCGATGATTCCCAATGTCAGCAATGGGCAATTGTGTGAGATGACATTCAGATAGATATGTTGCTTCGGTTTTTTGAGTCTTATCATAAGATTACGGACGTTTTTCGTCGTATTGTTAGTCCAATCAGATTGTTAAGTGCAGCACATAGATTTTTTTAGGGTGAAAAATGTTTCGGCCATTGTCCTTATCGCGCCCATAACCCTGCACTCACCTGAAATATGAAAACAAAAACAATAGAAAAGCGTTTCGAAAGCGATTCAATTTCAAATACAGCATGTAATTATTGATAGGCCGCCGAAACGATGGCGACACAGTGGCTGAGCGTTACATACAAGTCGTTTATCCGAACACACTCCATGTTCGAAAAATACAACGTATCGGCGATGACCGAAGAATGCAGTGCGGGTTCTGGTGGCGAGTACGAGGTTCAGGTAATGAATGCTTTGTTAAAGAACGAATGAAGGGAATGGTAATGTAACCTAGTGTTGAATACGTTTCGTTCGTAATTTTGAAGTATATGCGAAATGAGGGAAATTGCTGAGTCGAATGTCGTGGAGGTGAACATGGATGCATGTCATCAGCATCTGTGAGAACCACACGCTTCTATTCGTGCACGTCCCTCCCCTTCCCTCTCTTCATTCTCCTCGCTTCTCCTCCCATTATGCTTCACATGGTGAGCAAAGTATGTAAAGTTGGTGGCAATTTGAAGCCACAGAGTCGTATTATTGAAATATGACGTATTTCAGACGGGTTTTGGTTGGACAAATGGTGTTATATTGGATTTATTGGATAAGTATGGTGATAAAATGGCGACAGGAGGCGGATCGCTGGTCTCTCCATCCGTCGTCATATGTCTTCTGAGCTTTCTGTTGTTATCCGCTCGATTTTTATTCACAACTCACTAAGCGTTGTTTCGAATTTGCCTTCATAATGCATTCGGTATTTGCCATTTCTTGATTATACGTCGCATGGCTAGGTGACCGAATTAATTTTTGTATGATATGAGTAGGTATGGCATCACTCGTTTAACAGTATTTATTGTGAGTGATGTGCGATATTTTGCCGGTGAAAAGGCAGCGTTGGGCATTCGTGCGATTGTTTTATGCAACGATTACGTTACATTGCTTCGATTTCTTAGAGAAGCACGAATTGGGTGAATTGTTGTAATCTGTTTGTGAACACTGTAAAGTGGGAAGTTTGCTTGTTTTCTTAATAAGAAAGGATAGTGGATTTATGTGAAGTGATTCGATGATAGTTTCGGGTAAAGCTGTTAAGCAGCTATTGTTGAGCGATGATTTGAGCGAACAAACTGTTTTCTTCGGACTGTGTGCCGATTTTTCATAGATGCAACTATTGGTATAATTTTACTACAATACTTTTCGGCGATTCTCACTTTTTGGAATAATGAATATTTCTTGTCGTTGTGCACTTTAATACCTTTGTTTAGATATTGAGGATTTCGAACTTCAGTCGCATTTCATTTCCTTTGTAGAAATTAATTTTATGTACCGTTTCCGATTGCTGCGTTTCTCCTTTATTTGTAAACAGCGATTAAATGTTCGTTTAGAATTTAAAAAGATCTTCCTGAAGCCTTTTAGATAGGAATTTCTGGATTCGAATATCTGACTCCTGGCGTACCTACTCATCATTGCTTATGTGCGATGGTGCTTATAAGCAGAAAACTAGCATTTTTTCGGGGAATTATGTGGTTCATGAAGCATTTCGAAATTGTTTCTTCAATTCTAACGGGTTTTATTCTTGGGAGGGGGGAAGGGAGATGTCGCGTCTCATATTTTCTAACGATAGGTTTCATAGAAGGTAAACGAGCGGTCGCTGTTGAAGAAGGGAGGACGAAGTAAACTTCTCTGAGAAAAATGAAATTAAGAGGAATGGACTGTCATGTTGAATTGTAGTTCGATAGTGAGGAGTGTGAATTTCATTAGTTGCATGTATGCAGCAATGGATTCTTCTAGAATTGAACATTATTCACTAGTCTCTTCGTCGAATTGATTTCACTAGTCTTTGCCCTAAGGAGCGATGTATTTATTTGTTCTCAGACAACTCTAAAATAGCTGACTATTGCTAAATATGCTATCCATCAATTTCCGTATTGTAGATACTTCTCCCTTTGGTTTCTTTCCATTCTCGGAAGTGCGATCTGTGATACTGATATGTGTGTGCGTGTGTGCATTTGACCTTTTTGACCTTAATCAGTGTTTTGCACTCGATCGCCTTAAATGTTTGATGCATATTTTAGCTAATTCATTTTGAGATATTTTTCTTTCTTGCATTTATCGCTTATTCTATATTATGCTGTACAATAATCAATTAAAAACCGCTTAAATTCTTTTCATTATTGTTGTAGAAAACGTCTTTTCTTAGAACGTTTTTTTTTTTCTTTCTTGTGGGGAATTTTCTTTCTGATTCGAGAATATGCCAAGAATATGTGAAGTATCAATATTGCATCTACATCGAATTGCTCTCCTCACTAATAAAAATGCCTTCAGCTGCACTGCTTTCAAGTTCTAATCTTTCTTCTCCCAACCGATCGGCGAAATTGCGAAACGCCATTCACAGAATGAAGATTGCAAAAGCCCTGAAGGAAGAAACGAAATTACTGCAGTTGTGCTCGACTTCCGTTTATGAAGCGAAGTTGTGAAAATGTTCAGCCGCTTTCTTCAGCTAAATGGAAAGTTTAAAAAGAAGCCAAAACAATCTTGTTTGAAAAAAAAACGATAAACAAGATCTGAAGAACAATCGAGTTAGATGACTTCCGTAACAGCTGCACAAGTATCAGATGAGAGTTGTAACGAGAGTAACGAGCACGGTGGATGAACAGCCTATGAGAGAACAAGAAAGATTCACGAAGGGATTTGGCGCAGGAGACCATTTATTCCTTCTCACACAGCTTGTTGAGAGGTCGCAATGATAGGGGTTCCGTATCTGCGTTATTCAAAGGACATCGTCGGTGATATTGGAATCCGTGCGGTCTCAGAATTTCGACTCGAGGGAAACGTTCGATGTGAATACATTGAACTTTTGAAATATACCAACAGTGATTGCTCGAACGACATTATTTTTAGGATGTTTACGTGTGATCTATTCGGTGGGAGAGTTGAACAGGGAGGGATGATCTCTGTAAGCTTACTCTGCATTTTTAGATATGGTGATGCAAAAACTGAAAAGTTTGAAGTTGATGGTGAGCGCATGGCAGGTCCTATGATCTGCTGATGATGTTATGCTGTGCTTCAGCAAAAAGTTGCGAAAGCGAGTGAAGGAATGAACGAAGATTGGCAAATGAACCAGTCTTTAGGCAACAAAGCTCGTGCGTTCAGTGAATGCACCAAAGAAGTTGATGGTGGAAAAGCCGTCGAAGGGAGCGAAAGTTGTGTTTACTTGGAACAAGAAGTGAGCTTACGTAGCGATCTCGTAAGAAAGGTTTCAAGAAGGCTGAACGAGATTCTCATATCTTTGACTACACGTCTACAGTGTTGTACCTAAGCAAAAACTGATGTCTAACAATAGTATGAGGTTCGGGGTGATAGTCAGGATGGTGGAATCATCGATATTTGGCGCCTGACTAAGGAAGTGCATCTTAAACGAAGAAATCAGAAAGGGCAGCAAATTCAGACAGAAGTCATGGAATAAAGCAGAAAGAACAAACTAAACTCAGCAGGATGCATAAACTGCATACGCGATACTCGACGGGCCGCAGAGGCATTGAAGTTGCAGCCGCTTGAATGCACAAGGCATTTCATGAAGACTGGCCGAGGCAGTGCACGACCAGCGTTTACAGGTGGCCGGGTATCTCAGGCGTATTGCGAAATAGCGCAGTAATGTGTAGTTTTGCTACTGGTGTTATGCTGTGCTATGTGCAGATAACCTTTTTTTTCACTTTGAAGGCGAACACTTGTACATATGCAATGTATTGTAACTATATTACGACAGTGATCACCGTACTCAATGAATTTTTCATTGTTTAGTATAGTAGCATTTAATACTCCAATTTAAGCCAAAAAATGTCTCAAAAAAGGTACAGACCTAACTGGTTGGTGAATTTATTTGTGATATTAAGCATAGATGCGTGACATTTTCATTTCGTTGGCATTCTGCAGAAATTTGGCGTATGCGCCGCTTTATTGGAGTATAAAACTTATGGCCAGATGAAAATGACTGCACGACAGAGAATTGGAGCACTTATTGTCCATTTTTGAGACTAGCGGACTAATGTGCGTCTCGCTTAATGCCTGCTAATGCGAGGTGGTCACTCTAGATGACCAATTCAGAAGTGATTTGTGAAGGATTATTCTCTCGATTAGCGGTGCCCATCAATTTGTTTATGACGTAAATACTGTCCTTTAATTCTTGCTAATAAATTTTTCGTGCATATTGTTGTGCCTTTTTTGACAGTAATACCCCCTTCCACGAAAATAAAACCATGCTTGAGGTAAGAAAAACACCAAAACTGATTTTAAAGCGGAGCCGGGTATCTAGCAGTGTTCTTGTTTAATGTGTTGTCCGCCTTTAATGTTAGGTTATTTGCCTAACATTCAGATGCCATCAAATTCCTTTCATTCACGCTCGTCACTAATGCTGGTGCTGTCACACCTGGACAGATAAGCAGTTGGCTACTGACACTTGAGCGTCTTCTGACTCAAGTGGTATTTAGCCAAGGCAACCTCGTTCCCACGGTTTTGTCGTGTGACTGTGGCAGTACCCGTGTTCCTTGTGGTGCGATTAGTGTATTAGATCAGCGAACACAACAATTTTGTCGCAGCGAGACGACATTCAGGTGACACCTGAAGGTCACTTGCTCAAGTTTTGGTGCCTAAGGCCCCAAGGAAATGCAACTTTCATGCAACTCAAAACAACTTCTGAAGTATCACACAATAGGTGTTTTCAACAATTACCTATCGAGTTACTTCCGCCGCATCACATTAGGGACTTTTCATCGCGTTGTTCTTTTGAAAGCAAGCGCGGTCATTTTTTTATTTTGGTGTGGGTTAGGCAAACGCAAGAAACTACACCATAGACAAGAGCTCTTAAATTGTTGCAGTCAGCAACTTCGAATAATTGTCGAATGGCTGCGACGCTGCAAAAGGTGAAGTTCGTCCCATTTGGTTCGCGTTGGGGGCCAGCTGGTACGTCGAATTGCAGGAGCGGAAATGTTAAGGAACGGTAGAAGGGTGTGACAGATATGTTCGGTGTGGTTGACTCGGGTTAGGTGATAGAAGTGGTATTGTGGAAGGGGTATCGCTTTATTGAATTCACTTCAGCAAACCGTTCGTGGTATAATCAAACCATCGGATGTATAATGAACCTGTCTGTGGCAGGATTAGAGCCGAATAAGCTAGTCCTTACTGCGTAACAGTAGGCCAATAAGTGAGTTTCACTTCATTGAATGTTTTTTTTCAGCTTTATAAATGCTTTCCCATTCGAAGGTACATCTGTTGACGGAAGTGACCAGTAAATGGTCATATGAGAATCAGATCTGTTTAGTTGAATAGAGTCATTTTCGCATAATACTTCATTCGCATTTCTTTCCCAGATAGCAAAAGCCCCTACTCTCCGCCTGGAACGAAGATTTCTTGCACAATTAGGTATGCCCGCTCTCCCCACCCCCTCCCCACCTCCCCCGTTGTAGGGGAGTTTGTAGCAAGCATTTTTTATTATTCAGCAAGTGATAGAGTTGGAGAATCCCCACCCCCGATGCAGTGAAATTCAGGCTATGATTCTGGTATCATATATCAGGTATATCATACCGCGAGTGGAATGGAGTAGGTTGCATTTCGCAAGAGAAATAGTGTGACGGGTAAAGAGTTATATGCACGAATGAGATGTAAATGTCTATAAAAGTTTCTGTGTGCGCTTTAATGTGTATGAAATGGGCGCTCGATGATTTGCGCCCAACAATTTCAGCCGCGGAGACAGAGGTATTGAACTTTTCCTTACTAGTAATGAACAGAGATGTGTTGTACTTGTTTATATTTCGCAACATAGGACATTGGTATGATCGTCGCTTTGAAACAATTTATTAAAGGAAAGGGGGGGGGGGGGGAAGATTTATGCCCTAGCGGAAGTGATTCGTACGTAAAAATTTGCCTTGAATAGGCGATATGAGAACAACTCTTTTATACCTTCTACCCAATATCTAAGTGAGTCCAGTGTTGTGGAGGTGGGGGAGAACGGTGAATTGAGCAAGTGCAAGTTGTCTCAATATGGGAGAGTGGCAAAGGGGATGTTTTCACTCGGTGCATTTTGATATTGTATATAAAAGTTGCAGCAGATTTTGAGGTATTGGAGACATCGTCGTTGCTAGTCTCTTGCGCCGTTCTTTAGGCTCTTGTGCTGTACTGCAACGCTTTTTTGATTTTTTTTTTTGCTTTTTTTCTTCATGGCATCGCCGGCACAGATGCCGCTCGTCAGCTTGATCGCTTTTCCTTTATACATTCATGTTAAGTGTCGGATCAGTAATGAATGGATTTTCAGTTCGCCGAGTATATTCGTATATAGCTTAGCTTTCTTGTGTGTTCGAGGTATTACTATCAAAATATATGATCCTTTGAACAACGAAGGGAGGAGGGAAGACGGATTGATATTGTCGTTGGGTCCACACTCCCCTTTCTCTGCCTCAAGTGGTCTGTTTACACATCCAAGGAAAAATTTATGCGCGAGTCGTTCTCCATGCATTCATCTCGTTGCATAGAGGCACTATGGATAGCTTTCAACTTGGGTTCCTTGTCTGTAATTAGTAGCGCTTATGAGGGGGGTGAGGACGGTGGAAGGGGGGAGGGGACAGTACTGGAATGAAAAAGCGTTAAAATGTTGCGCATAAATAGCGTTGCCGCTGATCGGAATTGATTATATGAGGTTCTGGTGATTGAGCAGTACAATAAAACTTTTTTTAGTCGTCAGTGAAGCATGCTGGATTCGTGCGTTCTTCTGGCAATCATTTGGCTCGTGTTTCTTTGGGACTTTTATCTCTCGATACGTCAGGTTTGTTGCTAATTTTATTTTTGCTTACCTCTTAAGGCAGCTATTGAAGATTTCTTTCTCCCCTCTTTCAGAAAACCCTCTAAGGCAACAAAATTTCGCAGGTTTTATTACAGAAGCGGCAGTTGATCCCTCCTTTAACCCGATTCAGTTTGCTGTTATTGTTCTAGCATCGAGATCGCAGTAAACACTGGTGAGAAATCACCAACTACAATTGCCTCTGTTGTTTTTCTTTTTCAAAGTTATCTCGACCGCAGTCGTCTAGTTGTGCGTCATAGATACATGTGCTTTTTCAAAAAGGCATTTATAGGCAAATTTCGCTCAATTTTTGAGTGAAATGGTTTAATGTGAATATAAAGGCCTATAAATACGTTAAAGATGTGATCTAGAACTTTGTACAACTTCTTTTGCACGTATTTTCCAGCGAGAGCAGAAAGCCGTTTGAATTGGTCATCTAGTTAAGTGCGACCGGATACTGGAGAGAAAGAAAGCAAATGATTCCGTAAATCACAAAACATTCGCCTTCATCATCCTTGGCACCCACCACTAAGTGTCCTAAATCCCACTTCTTCATTCGAAGCTAGGCGGAATTCTGCGCATATCCCCTAACCTTCTTTGGCCAAAAATAGAAGCAGAACTCTTCGTGAAAGCTATAAGAGCTTCTATGGGAAACATTTTTTCGAGAAACTGAGAACTAATAGCGCAGATTTTGAGAAGGATGAAGATTGTCCTCGTGGTCGACAGCACCTTTCTCTTCTTCCATCTGCAATTATACTACCTTCACTGCTTACTATGGAAACAAGACGACAGTTCCGTCATGACGAACTCACGCGTTTTTCCTTAAGGTTCCATGATTTATTTGAATCAGGCTACGGCTAAAAGAGCTTACCTTGGTGCCGAAGTGTTGATGTAACTAATAAAGTATGTTTTATGAAGAGTTTGGCTCGCTTACGAAAATTTCTAAGGAAAAGAACGAAGGAACCGGTTACTTACACAAACAGGTGAGGAACAAATGAAGTTGCAGTTTGCCAACTTGGGAATCCTGTTCCAGTTTTTTTGAAGGTTGCGGTTGTACGCAAAGGAGGGCGCCTTCCATCTCCTTTGCGCAACATACATGATGGACTAGATGCCCATGGTTGTGTTTGTGATGAAGATGAGGACTAGTCGTCTGGTGCCCCTTGCCGAGAACAAAGGTCGTTGCAGGCACAGCACTCTTCTCCAGAAAGCGCACAGTCCTAGGTTCCTCTCTACAAAAAATTCATATTTTATTAGCTTCCACCTCAGTGACTTTTTTCAAAACAAGGTTGGTATGTGCAAAGGGGCTTCAAAAAAGATTTCGCTGAAATGGCTGTGCGGATTTCGTTCGTCGTGGCATCTACACTTCCTGTTGGAGAAGTTATTTGTTTTTCAGTCACTCTGATGCCATCCTATTTTCGATGGAATTTTTGTTTTTGTGCACTTTTGCAAAATTCCTTTTGGAAAGCATCTGATGACCGGTCTGTGAAATTTTGGTGCTTGTAGTCGATCGCACCGTCCCTTCGGTACATCGATGCTTCTGCAGAAGTTGACAGATATATTGCAATCAGCTCCGAATTGCTGATCGACGTAGTGGACAAATAGGATATGAAGTCGGAGCGTAGCGATGGTCGTTTTCCTATGGATGGGTTAAGCTGGACGTGAGTGACTTAGAGCCGAAATGATCGCTCGATCAGAAGTGGCGCAGGCCAGTTGTCGATTTCTCACACCGAGATGCCGACTATCAGTGATGGGGCGTTTAACGGTCAGGAAAAGACCTAAAAAGGCCAAGGCTTTTGTGGAAGGAACTATGAAAGATACAAAAACAGCCTGCCGTGGTATATACGCTGGTAGTAAGAGGCGAGGAGGCACCGCACAAAATGGTAAAGATAGATCAGAAACAACCAGCATACACCCACCGTCGTCTGCATTTATGTTAAAAGCCCCGTCAGCGAATGCTTGCTGCGGATAGCGCATGATTCTTCGGAGTGATTCTGTCCTCTTCCAAAACAGATATCACCATCGACAATTTCCTCAATATGTTGTCGCGTTCAACAGTCGTTTCTTTTCGATGTCCATGCAGACGTATACCTCTCCTCCGTCTTCATCTAATCTCCGGCTTCTAAAATTATCGTGTCTCGAATCCCTGGCGCGCCTTGGCGGCTCATAAAGCGAGGATTCATCCAGATTAACTTAGGCAGTCCTGATCAGCTATCAGCTGCATGGCACTTTGCGGTCGTTCCGTTCATGTAGCGATCTCTGCAATTCTACATCGCTGCAGTTTTTGTTCTGTTGTCGCAAGGTACCCAAATCATTCTTCTTCCATCGTCGTTAGGTGCTCGAATAAATCTGCTTGTTGCTGACATATACTGTTTTCTGCTGTAATATGATAATCTGTGCTGTCCTTGATTGTTGTTTCACTGTTTCATGACTGCAGTTTTCTTTCAGCATTTCTATCTTTAAGAGAGGGGACTTCCAATGGAAGCACTGCTTCTGCGCAAACCTCCCTTTCGTCCTGCTTTGGTATTGCTTTTTCACACAGCTTTTCTCTATTTTTGGCAGTGCTTTCTGTTTCGTCAGTACCCCACTCATTCCCATTCATCGAGCTCCGGCATTATTTTTTAGCACTCATCCAGCTTTCATACATTCTTTTGCGGTATGTAACGACTCTTAAGAATCTACTATCTTCATTGTATTGTTGTGTGGACGCATGAATAAGTTCGGTTTACTTTCAGTACCGCGTTCATCGAGATACTCTGACGAGACCGGATCATGTGAAAGAGATAATATCGGAAGAAGACTTTGCAAAAGCACGTCTGTATAGGATTGACAAGCATCACTTCGGCTTTTTTCGCTCCATTTATGTACAACTTCAGTTGACAGTAGGTATTTTTATTGCGCTTCGAAACTATTGCATCCGGTGGCGTCGGCCTGCTTGTTTTTACTTTCGTATCGGTGATGCGTCGGCGAATGATGCAACTTTGCAAAATATCCTCAGTGCAGCAGTTGTCATGTTGACTAAGCGTAGTCATTTTTTATTGCTTTCAGGGAAAGGTGTTTCCAGATTTTGATTGTGTGCACGTAGTAGAGTAGTCGATGTTGCATTCCATACTTATTTCACTCGCATTTATTACAGCTGTCATTTTTCAGAAGGATAATTTTTCCAGGCGCTTCTCGTCTTTGAGATTTTCGTCTTTCTCTGGTCTCTCAGTGGTTCCATCAACGAGAAGATCGGTCTTTCAAGCGAGGTCTCTTTCAGCGCAATTCATAAATCATAGAGCGTTTTAGAGCACTTCGCTTGATGAAGCAACAATAATACTGATGCTGCTGCAGATAAACATCTTGTTACGAGCGTTATTGATTCCAAGGAACGACTAGTAGGCCATTTTTTTTCCAAGTGAATATTACTGGGCATTATTCATTGTATGAATTCTAGAGTTTCTTGCCTCCACTAAAAATATTTAATTCTCCGTAGGAGCATCTTTTGAGTGCTGAGAGGTAGTTTGTCGCATGGAACGTTGCGATACAAGCAAAGTATTCATAAGCTTTTCAGGAGTGCATACGCCTTATGCAAATATGTTGTGCAATGACAAATCTTGATGCTAAGTATTTATTTATAGATGACACAATCAGTGACATTCGTTTCGTTAACGACATTGATTGAAGCAGTGCTTGGTCTTCCATGGCAAATCTATGACACGTTTGTTATCGAGGAGAAACACGGCTTCAATAAACAGGCTTGTACTAGCTTAGATTTTTCATCTCATAATGGCGTTTCCATAAGTGCTTGATTCATGGTAATCATGTTGCTCTCTTCAGCAACTTGTTTGTCGCTTTCTGGAGTAAACTGTTGCAGTTGGTAAAGGCAAGAAAGGTTTTGTTTAGATGTGCTATTTTGTATACTTTTTAATGGTTTGTTATCATCGATACGTTTCCGCATCTGTCGTTGCTCTATGAAGGAGCTGAGCTTTTTTTCGATTCATTGCTTACCGCACAAAAAATACGTCTTTGAATATTCTCTTTAGTTAGTAGAAGTAGGGGGTTAAGTTGTCGGATCTTCCTCAGAGTCTTCGGAGACATACCTTAACAATGACAACTCTAAAATTGCAGTTTCTAAAAATTTGGGAGTTTCCACTTGATGAATCTTCCTGTGAAGTAAATGGAGGGGCGACAAAGGACTGAAAATATGCAACATTTCCGACCGCACAGCTCGCAAAACGCACTTTAACGCAGTTGGTCAGGCATATTCGTGTGTCCTTTTCAAGCTAATCTGCTCATTCACTTTGGAATGGTAGTTGTGATCGGGTCCGATCCATTAGGCTCGAAGACTGATTAATGACGATCCGAGAGCTTTCAGTCATAGAGGTTGTCTTTTTCAAAGAAATATTAATTCAAAGTTGGTGTATCTCTTTACAGACGTTTGGTTTCTTCATCAAGGACAAGGCAAAGAAAACGCTCGTAGGTCTTCTCATAGCGGCGCCGATCACAGCTGTTGTAATATATATTGTGGAGAATGGCGGAAAATATTTCTTCTTTTATGTATGGTTGTTCTTATCGGTCGTCCTTTTCGTAAGTGAACTTTCCTCGAAGTAGATTTAATGGCTTTCTTTGTTATCTGTCATGTAATATTTCACCTCCACTTATTTACGCACCTATTGTTCTAAAAGAAAGCTTTATTTGCTAAGCCTCGTTTAAAAATTTTCTATAAAAAACCTGTTTGTTGGGAGTTGCCTTTGGTCAGTTGTATACGCGAAAGTCAATATTATCGTTATAATTTTTTAAACAATATTCATTTACTTTCATTCATCTTTATTATTTTCGGCTCTTCATTATTCTTACACCGTACTTAGGGTGAATGATTAATTGCTATTGGTTATTGATTTCCATGTGAAACAGATGATGTGAACGAGAGTATTTGAGTTTTTTGTCGATGCGATCAAGAGTAGTAGTCCTACTTAAGGTGATGAAGCATTCGTTTTAAAATATGCAACTAATACTCATTGCATCTTGTCGACTATTGCTGAAAAGGTTATCGTGAGATAAAGCTAAGCAGTCATTCACCCCATTCCTCTCTCTCCCTTCTCTATACTGTTTTCACCACTTTTCATGCTGAACAGTGTATTTTTTTTTCGGCATCTCAGTAATACATGCGAGCTGTGCCGTCCTATTTGCAGTTGCTGATGACCATATATCCGGAGTTTATAGCGCCCCTCTTCGATGTCTACACACCACTACCCGAGAGTGATTTGCGCGTTAAAATCGAGAAATTAGCGAAAGATTGCGATTTCCCTTTGAAAAAGATCTACGTCGTTCATGGTGAGGAGCATTTCGCAGATGCGTGATTTGTATAATGATTTAAGGGGAAAGGGATTTCAGCAGATAAATATTAGGACTGTGAGGAAGAATAAATATGGCTGTGCTGTTGGAACTACCAAAATTTTCATTCTTTGCTTGTATGAGTAAATTTACTTGTGATCATTCGTAGGGAAGAATCGTGAAAGAATTTTGATTACACAAAGGCACTTATTGAACGAGGAATTGATAGGGATGACTATGAACCTTCCCAAATGACTAGCAGTCGGCGGTGGCGCTGTGTGGTGTTCACCACATTTAAGTCCTTATCGGATGCATAATTGCGATTCCGGTGATCATGGTGCGATGTTAGCCGTCAGACGGATATGACTGAAGTTCACCTCTTTCCGGTTGATTGATCTTGAACGTCCAAACAAAGACTTTAGATGGTTATCACACGTACTCCTCCAATCTTGTTGTTTAGGCTCGAAGCGTTCGGCTCATAGCAATGCATATATGTATGGCATCTGGAACAATAAGCGCATCGTTCTGTACGATACTTTACTAAGTGAGGAAATGAACTCGAAATTGAAGGAGTTGACTAATGTGAGTTATTTGGTTTGTCTCATTCCCAGATTTGGTATATTCATTTTTTCATTTGGGTAGGGAAAAGGAGCATGAGTGGAACTTCGAATAACACGGATTCTTTCTCACGTTTTTATCAATTTGGCTTAGAAAATAGTTGTGTAATGTATCACGTTTTGATTAAGATCACCATCTCTCTTCACTGTTCGTCGATTATAAATGAAAAACTTGGTTATTAAATGCGGAATTTTAGAGCACCTGTATAGGAAAAGGATGAAGCGGTCGCACCAGCAAATTCATACCCGGTGGTGCACTTCTTGTCACTGAAGTGCACTGGCGATTGTGTGCCATTTTTACATAGTCGTGATATGTTTTATGATATATGACCTTAGAGACTGCAATATTACTATCTGCCCTATAAATTAGCATTTATAGATCCTGTGGAAGTGCATCGGCTTATTCGTGACCTTTTCAACAGTGCTCATAGTTTCAGTTCCTGGTTCATAGTTTTCTTATGGGATGTTCGTTTAGCTATAAATATGTTTGTGCATCAGCTTAATCCGTTCCCTACATATGCGTTTTAAAGTGCACCATTTAATGACCAATTTTTTCATTGATAATCTTATGGAAGTTTGTGAAACGGAGATATGCGTTGAGAAGGCTAGTACGATTCGTATCAGCAAGTCATAAAGGAAATGGTCACTTGGTGCGAAATTGAGTTCCAGAAATGTTCGAGGACGTAGCTGTATCTACCAAAAAAATACACAAACGTACTGTTTGGAATAGGACAGAATCGTATGGCGACTATAAATTCCGCACGATTTTCTAGAGGGTTCCCTTGAGGAACGAGTGCTGTTGGGAAGCGAGGGGAGCAGGAGGGGAGAATATCTCTCTGCCTTTCAAATTTGCAGCGAGCTATTGCAACATTTGATAGCACTGTGAGCTTCGAACTCGAAAACAGATGGTCGTTTTCGAGCTTTGCTATGAAAGGAGGATGTTTTTGAACGAGAAGAGGGATGTTTTTCTTCTGAGCGTTTAGACGGTTGGTGTGTGCATTTTGATTCAAATGCATAATGCAAGTGTTTTTCAGCCCTTGAGAAGAAAAGGCCAAAATACTGAACAAATTTAAGTAGTGTATAAAATCGTCATGATGCGCTTTGACAAAAGTTCAGGAAGAAAGAAGAAAAAAAAGTAGTAAACTCAAAGAGAAGTTTGCAGTCGGTCGTAGAGGACAGCAATAAGGTAAAAGAGGACAAGAATTACGGTTTGGATGACGAGGAGGTCGTTGCCGTTTTGGGCCATGAGCTGGGTCATTGGCATTTCCTTCATAATGTTATCAACATCGTTATGACTGAGGTAATCTTTTCCGTTTTGCTTGTTTCGCTTTTATTTTTATACTTTTAGTCAGAAAATCACTGCACGCGTTGATCCTAATGTTGGAGTGCTGTAAGCGAAACTAGCGGCATCCATTCGTTAATAGGAAGGTCTGTTTGATGCAGTCCAGAACCAGGAAAGGGCGGAATACGGAAGAAGAGCCCTTGGTACAAAGAGAATTTTTTACAGCAGCGTTGAAACATCAAGCAACTTAGGCTTATAGCTGCTTAATTTTAGCTGTACATATGGCACAAGATTGTTAAATTGCTACTTGAATTCATGAGATGAGCTGGAATGATTTTGATGCAAATTGTGCTCAAATAATGTTTACGTACGCATTTGTTTATTTCCTGGAGAACGGCAGAACGATGCCGAGACTTTTCTTGCAACGAATTGGATTTGTTATTTTGGTGTGGAGGTGATGCGTTTGTTTTCGGGCTTTGTCAGCCGGCGGAGTTTGCTATCCATATTTGATTATCTACTTATTGCCTATCGGCAGAAAGGTTTCCTGTTCCTGACCAGGGTTCGCCATTTATGCCGTTCGTATAGCGTTACTTCTTTTAGCGTTCCGCTTTTTTTAAAAGCAGCGTTGGCATGCATAAGCTGATTTGGAGAGATATGGAGTTGATCTGCCGTTTTTTAGTTGTTCATTTTTACTTAACATTTTTACTAAGCATCTTTGTGATGAAGTGCTTCCTAAACTGTACGTAGCACATCTGCTTCACTCTAGCGAACACCTGCATCTATAAAGTCAGTAAAATGTTGGCAGTCATATTTGAAATTTTCGGTGGGTATTTTTAAAATTGTCGAGAAAGCGGAAAAGCGACGGTTTACTGGAAAAACAATGCAAATGGTCTATGCTCTAAGATTCGACTGTCTGTACGCAGTTTTTCGAAATGGCTATTGGATATATATCCACAATACGAAATAAATGGCGATCGCTAAGTTCTTGGGTATTGATTGGCCAAGCTTGGGCATCATTGCGCGAAAGTGATGCAATGAATTGGCAAAATAGAGTTGGCAAAATTACTGCAACGACAAGTATCACTGCATTAACAGTGGGATCTTCCTGTGAATTTTGACAAACCATACGGCATAGTCGAATCTGCTTAGCAAGAATTCAAGCACTGGTACCAGCCGCAGAATGTTTTTCCGTGCATGGAGATTACGTGTTGTGTTATCCTTGATACTACGTGGCAGTGTTGCATTGTTTCCATTTTCCTATAAACCCAACGGTCCTTCTCAGCTGGGCAAATCTCGTATTCTTTGAGCGAATTGGTTATACAGCATTTCTTTGCTGTATAACCAAATTGGTTATACAGCATTGGTTACAGTAACTTCAAATCCGCGTTTACTACATACATAGCAACAAATACCTTTTAAACCGGCCAAGGAGCGTTGTGACGGATACCCGTGAGGTGTTTTATGTGTGTCAGTTGGTGTGGGATAGCGGCACACAACGGCTCACGCTAGCAAAGGACATTGCTGGAAAGGGCCTATGTGGCCGCATTGTGGGGCTTCCCTTTCCTCCGCTATCCCTGCTCCTTTCTTTCTTGCCCTTTCTCACTGCCATTTGAATCAAATTTTCCACAGTCTTGACGAGATCTGCACGTGCTCAATGGATCGCACTGAAATTGCTGGATCGAGGTCGAGAGGAGCAGTGCTAAACACTTGCGAAATTTGCTGTTGGTTATTTTGTATGCACACTTTTGTAATAAATTGCAGGTGTATTTGTTTGGGCTCCTTTCAATGTTCCACCTTTTCTACAGCAGCTCTAGTCTCTATGAAGCGTTCGGATTTTACGATTCGAGGCCCACTATTATTGGTTTCATTATTGTCTTCCAATATGTCATGGCTCCGTATGATGAATTGGTGGCATTCCTTATGACGGTTTGTTTTCTTTTTCTTTAATTTCTTTTGACGTTTAGTAAAAGTCTCACTGAAGTATTAGGGTAGTGTTGATGAGGAGGTGGGAGGTGGGGGGGGGGGGGGGGTGGCTGTTTATTAGTGCTAATCGGCTATAGGATTACCCTGCGAAAGATAACACGAACGGATTAACGAGAATTTATCCGAAGCTAATAGTCCTAATTTCCTTTAGCTTCATGCGGTGGGCGGAATTTTGTCGGAAGTTGCTTATTTCCTTCTTGGTTTTTCTTCTTGACTGCTCAAAATAATAGCAAGCCTTGACTACCGAATAGCATTCCAGAACTCTTACACCAGGTGAAGAGAAAGTAACAATACTCGAAAATAAAATGAGCGGAATTTAGCAAAGTATGAGGTTGATAGAGGTGCTACGTATTGGATGGTGGTTGAATTAGATGGCATCTCTGAAAGTCAGTTTTGTTTCAACAATGAACGTGAATAGATAAAGCAGTCTTAGATTCCGCTTGCAGTTTTCTTTGTTAATACTTTCTCGGAATGCAGATGTCTCCGTGAAAAATTTCTGCGCTTAATCGAAAGATTTGGCTGATTTTTGGTTGAGGGCATGTGCTGCCATGTTTATGGCATAGAATTTCATCATGAGGCAGATGCATCCACATTGTAACTGCTTACTGCTGTAGAAATGTTGCACGAGTATAATGTTAGCTTCAAAGTTTCTTTAGATGATGTCACGGCGAATGGAATTCAGTGCTGATAAATTCTCTCGGACACTTGGTCATGGGCAACATCTATGTGCGGCATTAGTAAAAATTGGCCGAGATAATCTCTCGCTACCGGTGGATGACCCGCTTTATTCGATGTTCAATCATTCGCATCCCTCGATTCCAGAGCGTATCGCCGCTATTAAAGAGAAAATTGACTGAGAGTTTATTCGCATCGCATTTACCTTATGTACTGTTGACGAGAACATTTCAAGCCAATAAAATTACGTGGTGAGTATCCGTAAGATGGAGAGGTGAGGGGGGGGGGGGGGGGTATGGGTCTTTTTGCGAACGCATTTCCTACCAGAGCGAGTTGGATGAAATATTGATGAGTAGATAATACTCGCTTGATGGGCATCGTTGTTATGTAATTTTCGGAGGGGTGGGTAGTATTGTAATGAAATATTCGATTCAATCTGAAAAACACAAATGAAAATAGATGCCAGAGAGAAGACATAGGCCTCGAATGCAAGCGGTTCGTCACTGCTTCCGTTTTATGTTCGTAGAAGAGGTTATTGCGTTTAATGAACGTATATGTGCATTGGCAGTGTAGAGCTAAGAATTCAGATCTGTTGATTCCCAATAATTGCATTGTTGTTTGATTGGTGTCGTGATTCAAACGTGTTCTATGAAATGTGCGTTCATTTGCTGCACTGTTTATCGCATTTGTGAATTTCGAATGCAGTGCTGCTATGCAGAGCGTTATGCGGCTGCTAAGCTGTCGAACTGGGCCGTTCGTTTGAACATAAATAAACTTGGGACGGGTCAGGAACAGTTCGTCGACATTACGAGGGAGTGGTAGGTCTGAACTGGTTTACAGACAGTTTTTATCTGGAACTTCGCCAATTGATCATCTCTAAAATCACGAGGACTAGGTTAGTGATGGGCCAGTCATTTCAGCAGTCACATTCTGTGATGCGACTGCTGAAATATCGTCAAGGTTACGTCCTCATAAAGTGATGTTGGAGGCGTGCAGGAAGTTTCTAAAGGTCTAAATGGAAGGTAGCGAAGGTTTGCACTGACTTATCCCACTATTAGGGAGGAGCACCGCTCATTCACTGTTTCTTCTAAATTTCTTCATTGGTCGGGAAGTGTAGAAACAAAATTGCTAAAGGAGTAGCACAAAGGCGGGTTGCTCTCAGTAGCCTCGAACTAGTTTAGCTACGTTTAACAAATTTCCACTGCAAGCGCGTTATTTAGGTGCGATGATATCCAATGTTGCAAATGAGTGGAATTTCTTTATTCACATGCTCCACTTCATGAAGAAATGGGACACAAAACTGGAAGTGGTTGGGTCCTAGGCTGTTATTGCTTTTCATCTTACATCGTGGAGTCGATCAGCTCGCCGAATGTAGTGACACCCTTACGGCAGAACAGTTCGCAGTCTTGATCAACACATCAGCGACGAGTCATAGACAGCAGATTGCAACAAGCAAACTTCAAACGGAAAAACGGCAGTCTGATTATGAGGGAAAAGCCCATTGCAGTAGAGGCGAAAGTAGGACTTTTAAATATTACCGGAACAGGCTGAAACAGATCGAAGGCATAGCGCAACAAAGTGTTCAGCATGCTTCAATAAAGCGTAGCGCGTATATTTTTAGTGTTTCCTCTGTTCTCCAGACCTAAGAACATAGGAGCAGGGGATGGTTTTCTCGAAACTACTTGAGATGTGCTCATCCACAATACCACCTGCCCTGCAATTTCAGGTGCTAATAGATCTATCTGAACAATAAAGGGAACGTTACGTTTTTAGAAATATGCTAGGTCTTTTAGAAACGAACTGTCAGGCGAGGGAACGTAAATAAGCTTACAGCATAAAAACGACAAAATTTCCCACCGGCTCATGTAAATATTCAGCAACACATCTGTTTGGACAATAAAGGGGAACCTGCTGGTTTCCTATAAACGCAATCACGCAGTCCGCGTTCTGTCAGGTCCAGTACCACCCTGTAAACGATCAAACTGTGGAAAGGTAACGAGTAGTGACGCCTAGACTTTGCGGAACGAGATATCACATGCTGATGCGATTCTTCGCGAAGGTACAAAGCTGATTCACGCCGCAGTTCCATAACATAGGTCGGAAATGTCGTTCAAAGTAAGCACAATGGCAATCACCGGAAACGCGATTCTCACTTAGGACGACGACTAGCGCCACATATGCCATCACTGGGGCCGACGCCACTCACTCAACCCGCCCCACTAATGAGAAGACGATGCATTGGTTTTGACTCATCAACATTGCTTACTCAGAGATTATCTTATATATTTGCTGTTGTGTATGTTTGTCTATGTCGTTGTTCATATTAACTCATTGTATGAGTTAATATGTTTACTTATGTTTACTTAACCCGTGTTTACTTTCTGTATTCGTGCCCCTTCATTATGCACTCAAATAACTGGTTCCAATACACTGCGAAATAATTGGTAGAGATGAGCGTCAGGGCTAGGTCTACTGGTATGTCCAAGAGATTACGTATTCGCACCTGCGCATCCTGCGGTTCTACCAACGATGCGGGTGGGGACCACTTCTGCGGTGCGGAGGAAATTGCTAAGTGAAGTCAGACTATGTCAGCCGTAACCTTGGGTTGGATAATTGGGCGTTGGCACCTTTCTAACACGAAGCCATCACAGCTACAAAGAAATGCAAACAAGTTTTCACGGCGCAAGGTCACTCGTTTTGTTTAGCTTGTCATCTGCTGACTCCAGCTTTAAAAATTTTTCATGAAGCACATGAACTATTAGCCGATCGCCGCTTCCAGTTTGGCAGTAGCTCGTGAAACGTAACACTGTTTCCGCTTAATACAATAACCTCTAAAAGAGGACAATTTGAAAACAAAACGTTTGTTCGAAACGTTCACTTCGTCGAATATACCTGTCGATGCGCAAAAATCTGTACACATCACTGGCGCAAAGCATATAGCGTAAATAACTTACACAATGTGAACTTCGTACAATACAGTAAAGAAACATACAAACAAAAAATGAATTCAAAAGACATCACAGCTTCGCAGGAATTGTACATCAGTTATGCACCATTAGTAGATGAAGTGTTTGTTCTTTCTACTTGCTATTGATTGCACTACAAATATTCAAGCATAGTAAAAGAGATTCCCGTTCGAGAAATCTACTCTTTTAGGATACATGCTCGGAAGTTTGCACGTACAAACTGGATCTCATTCTCGATTCCGTCTACTCTAAAATGGTGAACAAGTAGAATACAACGGAACACAACGCATCGAAAACAAACATAACCGGCATTAACACAACGTACCTTGTTCAAGACTTAGTTCATCTACTACAGTGACGCAAATAAGATATCTTGCAGCCAGAATTGCTCGATCCGTAGGAATTAAAACACTGAACGCTGAAAAGCAACTTAGCCACCACCGACGACAAATGATGGACAAAAACGAGCAACGTTTTTACCTACTGGGACTCTAAACTCGTTATCAATACGCCAAAGCTCACGGAAAAAAAACATTCATGAATCCCTACTTCATCTTCGTCCAATATTCCTCTCAACCAAAACTCTGAAATACGTAAGGTTGGGCCTTGGTGACCTTGGTGACCCTGCCAATAGGCCTTTCTGACTGCTTCATTTTATACATATTTTAATGAAAATGAAACTCGTCAAATTACGCTAGAGTACGGTTCGAATGATAGGAACGTTCGAAGATCGACAATTAGTTACATAAAATGAAGGAAGCAAGCACACTTTATGTTGTAAAGAAAGCAAGAGCAGTGACGAAAGAAGAGCAACGAGATCGCACCCTGAGAAACGGGCGACATTTACCGCTCGATCGAAAGACCACCAACATCCACCGGTCGAATATCTTCAATTCCTCGCCCCAGGCATGGAATTTGAACCTGTTCGATTTCCATCTATTAAGTAGAATCCTTGAGAGTGGAACTGACTTTCGGTTAGGATGACGAAATGCGAATACTTCAAGGGGCTAGATCGGTAATTGTGCAGTTACGCGCAAAATCCCAACTTCTGTCCACCGAGATTCACGTCTCAAAGATCGTACTCCAAAAATAGTGGCCGAACAAATTCAAGTTCCTTCAATGAGGTTGAGGAAATTCTGAAGGATCGCTGATTCGATAATACCCGACCGTTGAATTCAGGCAGTTACTCGATCGAACTAGGCAAGTTGCCTGAGAAACGAACGTTTCGACACGTGGTCGGTGTTGTCGTTTATGAACAAGTCGGCGACTAAGCAATACGAATTGTTATTCACATAGCAAAAAATTTTTACACAACAGCAAACAACTGAAATCGCGAAAAAGAAAAAAAAATAAATGAGAAAAATAAAATGGACAGGTGCACACTACAAAAAAAGTCGACTATCAACAGGCGCATTTGAGACGTTGAGCTGTCACTCGTTTCGCTGAAGCCAAAAAAGTAGGTGCTTACTGCTTTCGTATTTATCACCTTGTGTCAACTGCATTCAATTTTCTCAACAATTCACAACAGGCACACCTTAGATGTCGCCTATTACCACGTTTCAGGCATCCAAATGAACTCATTTCGGACTCTTTCCCGATTCTACTGTAACTTCAAACGAAACGAGAAGTATAGTAGTCTATTAACGAAGCACAACAACTGACGATACAATTGCTGCCCCATAGCTTGTGCCAAATAGTGGCGATCATGCGAAATACTCCATTAAAAACTCTTGAAGGCAATCATGAACGAAAGTTTAAATAGGATGCTAAGTTGCTAAGATAAAAACAACATTCGGTTTTTATTGCACCTAGGTAGGGAACAGGTGATTAAAACGAACTCCAAAACAGGTAATGCTGCACTTATGCTTGTTGGATTAGCTATCTGCTCGTTGATTGTTCTCACAAATCCAAATCATCCTCGACTCAATTGAAATATGCACCAGTGTGCGCTTGACGACCGTTTTTTTTTTTTTTTTTTTGGGAAATCTAACAGAGCTTCTCATGAAGTTCCCGTTCAAAATACCTCCCATTTTTCCGCGCCCTCAAATTGAAGTGTACTTCACATGACCATTTTCATAAACTGTGTGCAGCATAGATCGACATGTGTACGATTTTTGAGCGTGACACGACGATATGCGAAAAAACAACAAGAAAACACCTTCCAGTTATAGAACAACTTATTCTCTCTCCGCTAATCGAACTTCCTCGTCCTGAAGTTTATTTCACATAGCTAATATTTTTTCCCTACTTTTTTTAAAAATTTTACAAAGCAAAATTCAATCTCCGATTTAAACCTGTCTTTCTGACCAACAATTAAAGTACGCTCTGACCGATCGTTAATTCATTCAATGACGCGAAATACGCATTATATATGTTAGCAACAATGTTCGTAACTCACTTCTGCTGTGATTCTATCCCTCATATGCTTAACAAAACATCTCGGAAAGAAGTGTACACTGTTGACAGCTTACGACGAAAAACGTGAGCATCTCTTAAGTAAAACTACAATCCGACAAAACCTAGTCTGCAGCCGGAATACGAGTGCTATTCCGAACGTTCAATATCTCATATTGTATCACGGTAAACAAAGTACACATGTATTAGGAAACTAAAGTGCGATAACTCTGCACCACTCACTAGGTCGACTGGATGAGGAGGTGCTTTACAAATTTTGTAATCCTTTAAAACTTGACGGAGAGTAGTCGCAAAATGATACCTTTCTCCACTGCTGTGTTATTGAATATTCCCCGAGGATATTAAAATGAAAACAGCTGAAGTTACCTCAGTCAACAGACATTCCATGAACGTTTCATCGCTGTACTTTCAAAAAAAAAAAAGAAACTCGATGAATCATCGTTCACCAACTTCATCGTTGATGCTCTCAATCAAAACGCTAAGAAGCTTTTGCACCTATTAATTCATCACAACAACGAGCGCAACCCTTAATCTCATTACTGGGGAGTTCAATTTAAAGAATCGGTAGATGCCATAAATGGACCTTACTTCGGGGAAAAAAACTCACTTTTTCTGTTAAAAAGAAACATCGGAGCAAAAAAAAAGAAACAAAACAAAGAAAAAATAGACAAATAAAAGGCTCATAAATATGATTGCAAACTTAAAATCAAATTCTGCTGATATTTGAAAGAACAAATATCTTGCAGCAGAAAACAGTCTCCAAAATACAAAGCGGAAGCTTATGAGCGATGAAAGCAGCCTTTTAAGCGCTAACAGCTGTTTTCATTAGCCAGGCACATGAGGGACTAGAGGAATGGGAACGGCAGGGAAAGCAGGGAAGGAGGTGAAGGAATAAGAGATGGGTGCACTGCCTCCCTTGTCGCAATTAAAGGCGCATCGAGGAAGTGGTATACATGTGCAAAGTTCGAGACTTCTTTTTTATTTTTCTAAAGACCATTGGGCTTTTTGAATTAGGGAACGCTTAAATCCGCGTGAATTTTCGGTACTTTTCACCAAGACCATCATTCTTTAGAACCGTTGTTGACCCTTTAGATGCACTTTGCCTAGAAGCCTGACGAGCACTATGCGCTTTGCGCAAGGCTACTAGGCAAGGAATAACAATAATGCATGTGAAACAGTTTTGGTATAGAAGAGACTTGAAAGAAACAAAGAAAACGGAAACAAGGCCACCTGAAAATCGCCAATACGGTATACAGGCTGTGCGCAATAGTTTCCAATAATAGCGCTCAGCGCAAAGAAGCCAGCTAAAATGAGACAAATTAGCACCTTCACGGAATTAATACAGCACACTACAACTTATTTGAGATGAGATCTCATGCCATACAATAAGACCCGCTCTCACGCAGCATATTTATTGCAACTTAAAACTGATACCTTATCATCATACACACAACGTTAATCATTAACGTCTCCAATCACCTCTCTTAAAAAAACCATTGCTTCGTTTTAATGGCTTTCTTCCTGCTACAGTTTAACCTGTTTCACTCTCAGCCATGCTTCTCTTAATTCGTAATGTCGTCACATGCAGAACAAGTCTAGAATTTAAGAAAAATGATGGGTCGATGGAGACAGGAATGAAACCGGAAGTAAAAGGCAACAAGATATGCTCTTAAAAATGCTGCGCGAGGCTTTCGGTTGCTATAAATAGACCTTTTTAACTTTGTAATCCCTAGGTAGAGTGCTGTTACTAAGTGATGCAAGCATATTTCTTTCAGTGGAAATCTTCGGTGTTACAACACCCGAACCACCGTTGCTAAGCGAGCTCATCAGCGCGGTGCCGTTCTGCGGCATTGTCAACACCAACGACACGGCATCTTTGCTCGGCGTCGTACCATACACATGCTCAATCTTCGCAGTTGTTAGTGAATCGTGCCTTGTCAGACGTGCACGTCCATATGAATCGTAGTCGCTACCTAGAAACACGAACACCGATATCAACCAATATCTTCATCGCGCACTCGAATCGGACCCTAGTCTTAATCATCTACTACCAGCATATATCTCTCTTCTTCAGCTTCCTCCTCAGCCAGCAATGCTGCTCGAAGAGTTGTACTATGAACTGTCCCACAACTGCAGGATACCTGTTCAACATATGTAAAAGACAGGTGCGTGAAATCCAAACATTTGTACTCATATCCAAAACACTGAGCGATGGTCATCCATAGGACTCAAGTTGTTCTTTCCAGAGACCAGTTCCAGGACACGTCCGAAAAATGCACTCGCAAGTGGCAATAATGGAAAACGCGCATTTGTGATCTTTTTCGCTAACGGCGGATAGATGCAGTCATTTTGCAGTCAGTTTATACATGGAAGGCACAAGTGCAAAGGTTAATTAGAGAATGATAAATAAAGCTTGACACCGCCTGGAGACAGTAACCAAACTAAATTGGCCGCATTGCAAAACAGGTTTGCAAACAGAGCGACAAACGAGATTTGACGAGTGTCGATCTACCTGTTGATGAGCCAGACGAATGGTGACGTCCATCTTGTAGAAGTCGCCAACGCGAAATTCGATAGCCGACAAAGAATCCACCTGCTGAGGCGACTACCAATGTTATTAAAATGGCGAGAAGGAGTGCCTGTGTTGTGAACTGCGTCGGTTGCTGATCAGATCCTATTGCACGTTCCGAATGCAGTTCTGAAACGTCAATTTTTGATACGTTTATGTCCCGCTACTGTTACGACAACCATTTATACTTTCCAAAGAAAAAAATAATTAAAACATCGCCTTACATCTTTTCCAACGAGTTCGAAGGAAAGACCTTAACATCCTGCTTTAGGTTAGCTACTGATTTTCGACGAAGCTATTTTTTGACAGCCCAGATGAAATTAAATTACCAAGCGATGAAGAATAAACAAATGTGGACCTTAATTTTCTCAAAATGATGTCTGTGAAGCATTCTTTTAGAAGCTCAAACCGATTACCATCAACGGCATAATAATCCGGGTCGACCGCACCCTCAGGGCATTGCTCTGATCGCCCGATGTTGACATTTTGGACGAAATTGCCGCCTGCCCATGAACCATCCGATCGACCGACGCATCGTGCAGAATCGAGATCCCAGGCACAATGCGCATCCTGTAGGTGCACACATCCACTACAGGTTCGCTGTTCTCCACAGTTGTAAAGCGGAATCGCAGCGATCTCATCGGCGCTTACCACTATCAACTGAAATGATAGCGTCACTTTAGGCTTTCAGGCGGATCGCCTTCAATGGCATTCCAGCACAGCAAAACGTCGGGCTATACAGTCATAATTTATCACACCATTTATGTTGTTCGTGCATATTCGAAAACAGTGTTCGTACATTTTGTTCCGTTCATTTTCAATTCGATAGCAGAGATAGTCTAATCAGTTTCTTCAGACGCTTTACATAGTTTACAAGCATTACATAGAATGCAACTGCTTCCATTGGTACCATAATGCAAATTTCAAAAACCTGATCGCTGGTAGCCATAAGGTTGACAATTGGGACGCTTCTTGTAAAAACGCGAACAGATTCGATGAGTGAAGTAGCCCCATCGCCCGGATCGACCACCTTTAAGACGCGTCCATCCGATGTGCCCAAATAAAGTGCATTGTGATGCGCCCCTCGCACTGACCTGATCTGAATGCATTCCTCATTTTTCCGAGTTGTGCAATGTATCTCCAACAGTTACAGTATTGCCGAATGATTCGTAAAACTACTCGCCAAATGGTTTTTTCTGGGAAAATCATGTTCACCTGCAGGCTAGCTAATAATGCATCCAGGAACGCATGTACAACTCGGTTCGGAAGCTGATTTTCAACATGCAGTTTATGCCAAAACAAGATGACATCTATTTCTATTTCTTTGTCTGCAGTGATGTGTAACGAGGCAGAAAAGCACGCACAATGGCCTATCTCTTTCGGAGGAGCAGTCACGCATATTCAAATGTGCACGCTTCATTCTCATGTAATACAACTTCACTCGATGTAAAATTCACATAAAGAACATTTTCTACGCACTAGCTGTCTCATTATTCACTCATTCCCTACACAAATCGACAAGATTTCCGAAGGAATCGTATGGAAATCAGCAATAAATAATTTACCTGAGAGGCAACCGCAATCTGTGTCAGTTCGGATCGCTCCGGACCTTGAACAAGAATAGGCCGAGGATGTGTTGCAGGGACGGCTTCATGCATCAGTGGATTCCGAGTGATAAATGATACAGTGCTCTCAGGGAGCTTTGATGAATCGGCCACGCACTATAAAACGTCTGATGGCAGTCTGATTTCAAAGTCATGCGATAACGTCAAGAAGTTGCAGTATCACTGATTCTCAGGGCATGCTAAGCGAAACGTGCAGAATATGGGATTGGAAGACAGCAGCAGCCATCGACAAGTAATAATGATCTGAAGTGAGAAAACTTGGAAGAGTAACTGCACTGCCAACTCTTCTATTCGTTCAAACAAGAACCAATTGAGGACTGTTTCCTAGCGTATCATCGAGAATGCAGAAAAAATAGTGACATAAAGATGATATCTAACCGATCCAGGTCTTGGTACAGAAATCATCTGATGTGAACGATAAGGCATCCAAAGACTTTGTGCTGACTGTTGCACTTTAAAATGACCATAATCGAAGACCCGCTTGATTGCCTCCATACGAAATGCACAAACAGCTGACATACGAACGATACTTTGTGGAGTGGTGAAAACAGCATAAACGATTGTTGAGCCATCGCCAGACGGTACTGGTTCAGTTACCGCTTCTGTAAAATTGTTTTTTCTTCACAAATCTTGATAACTCTCTTTAAACTTCAATAATAACAAGACGAGAAGAACTATGAAAAATTAGTTTGAAAATGATTTTAAAAAATTTTCGCCAATTGTCTGTTTATGATGTATCGTTCGTGGGAGGAAATAACACAATAAATGAAGCATTAAAGCAAGAAAAAACATCAAAAATAGAAAATAAAATCGTACGTAGCTCGTTGAAATAGAATGGAGTTTTGCCAGGATATGAGCAATTCAGTCTCGCTTTTACGAATGAAGTCCAACGATCATGCGCAGGCCTTGCTCCACCACGATCACCTTTACAGACCCGCGCCACACGAGCGTACACCTGATGCTTATGGTGATCACTTTCAAATAACCACAACTCTATACAAAAGAGAGAAAACGAAAACCTCATAGGAGTATTCTTTTTGGCCGTTTTTTTAATTCAATTCTTTTTTGATGAGCAAATGGAAATCGAACAATCCTCAAACCAAATTTGTATTTTGTCAGCTGGAGCCTTTACTACCTAGCTTTATCATGAGCGGTATCATTGAGTAATAATATCCAACTTGTATGCAATTCAGTACCTGTCGGTCGCTATCGGTCGCTTCCGCAGCCCATTCGCGATACCAAAAATAGACATGAGCACCGTATTCGAACGATGCAACGAAATTCGGAGCTGAAATTATTTTAGTTATATCTGTGCAAGTGTTATATTTCAACCTATCCAAAAAGAATTTGCGTTTTTAATATCAAAGTTTTCACAAGTATATCGCATCCATATCGTCCTCATTACTACTTCGGTATATGTTACAAATCATATCAAGAAAAGAACAGATGCATACAATCAAGAACTTTGAGGTCATCCCTTTGCGTGCGAAGACCGTCATCATCAGAAAGCCGTTTACGATAAATGAGTGGGTCGTTGCCGGCAAAGTCTGACACCGTCCCCGTGTAGATTTCGCTCGTCTCCGCAATAAAGACAGCTGTTGAATTGTCTTTTGGGTCGTACGGTGAGATTGCCTGAAGGTGGTTTCATTATATGGGAGGAGCGTGTGGGTGGAGGGGGGGGGGGAGTGGGGGCAAGAAAAGCATAATCTGTCATCGTCACCTGTTAGAATTTAACGCCATGCACCAAAAAATTCAGGTTCAAGCACTTCTGCTTTGACCTATGACCTTTTCAAACGACTTTTCGCAGGTGCAGTACAGAAAAGGAAAACGAAATATTCGACTAAGGTGCACGCCAAACGAATAAGAGGACGCCTCAAAATGCGCCTCTAACTTAATTTACAACTGCTCAGCTGACTGTCGATTCGATTTATAAAAGAATTCAAACTTCTAGTTGATACGCATAACTGCCATCACCATGAACACGCTCTTACATAATTTTTTTCGCAGGCCAATTCCGGGTTTCAGAATTTTGCATCGATATTGAGCGTAGAAAAAAGTGATACTTGCTAACAATTCTTTAGAGAACTTTTTTGGAAAACGTCCACGCAAAACTTTAATTTTATGTCAACAATCTCCTTTTCAGCGCACTTGACATTTCAGTGTTTCACGACTTCGAAAAAATTTATGGGCGGTCGTTTTCATTTAATCATTTAATTCTCTAAGTAAACTATTGTTCTATATTTTCGTTTATTTGCAATGATCTTTGGTGCGCGAATAAAATGACGAATGCAGAAGACAGCAGTTCAACTGATGATTTTACGAATTCAATCATCATATGCCAAACTCCAGGTAATTAACTGTGAATTAGTAATTAACAGGTGATTAGTAACTAACAGATAATGGTAGTTAACAGGCAAAGCTGTGAAAAAACATAGCAGGTAAATGAAGTATTTCAGGAAACAAGTATTATTTGAAACAAAAAAAGACAAAATAAGAAACCTGTCCATCGAATTGGCGTCGCTGTTGGAGAGAGTGTTCGTCTCCCGAGTAAACATATTCTCGACATTTCGGCGAGAAGGCGTATGTTCCACATATAAGACAACGCCCATTTGCTTGACGCACCATCACCCGAATATAGTTATGGCATTCCAACTATAAATCGTTTGCTATAATCCAATTTTAGGCTCTCAAAACAAAATTGATGAATGCATATTTTTCGTTTCGACGAAACTCAGTCGCCAAAAAAACGGGGCAATCTAAACGGCGATTTTTAGTTCCAATCATCCATTTCATGAGAGGTATTTACGGCTCTCTAAAAGACGTCAACTGCAATTAATGATGGTGTTACAGCAAATGATTTCCTTACCCTGCTTTTGCCTTTCATGAGACAATCCTCGATCGTCCGTCCGTTTGGAGCCCACTCAATTGTCTGAAATTATAGTCCATTTTAGATTTGCAGTTTTTAAACAGCCAAATAGCCTGCAGAAATAAATGGCATTTGTATTGAGTTGTTCTATATACGCCACAGCATTTTACTGCGAACTTGCATGAAGTGGCGTAATACTGGAAGCAATCTTCTACAGGCGGCAAATTTTTCAGAGACATTGAGGGAGCAGCAAGCGATAGGGAGTAAAAAACAGAGGAAGGAGAGCAGGAGGTGGCCACAAGGGACAGTAATGGGTTTTTTCGAAGATACTGGAAGCAAATCGGGGTGAAAAGGGAGCGATATGAATATGGACCTTTTCCATCATTTCCTATTTTTCATGAAAAACACACTCTTTGGAATTATGCTAGATGATATTCACCTGTATGAGCTTCCCAAAAATTTCCGGAACTGAAAGAAAAGCGGAAAAGAAGTAGACAAGCAACGTCTAAACGGAGCTAAAAATTCAAAGGGAGTTGTCTTGATAAAAAACCACATCACCAACCGTTCAAATCTTTTTCTGAATATGAGTCACATTTGTTCTACCTTCCTTGAAACTTTACACTTTCCATAAAATAAAAGCATTACGTATTTGCAGCCTCCGTAAGGCACAATATACCATGGCAATTTAAGTTATAATGGTGGACAGGATAGGACGTCATTCGTACAAATTTACCATTGCACTCACATAGTGTATGCTCTTTCCCAGTGCCACATAAAATGTCCACATATCGTTCCATCTAGTTCGGAGAAAAATATACGGACTTAATGAATTTTGACAACACCACGAATAACTTCAGAAACACTGAATAAGTTGGTACTGCTCAATAAGTCAATATATGCTCCTGAAACCAAAAAAGCATTCAAGGCATAACTGTCGAAAAGCAGCCATTATCCGATAAGTTGTTTGTGTTCGTATGCTAAATTGTTGTTTTATTAGCTTCACTATGAGTAGCTTCTATTTGAACGGTCTTTCAACGATCATCGGCTACGCTAGCTATTACGAAACACCTGAACTTTCAAATATGCTGGAAAAGCTAGGCGGTATTCTTACCTGTTGCCGCGAAATTAGCGGACAGCAGAAAAAGGTAGAGATAAATACAGATCATTGTGCAATGTCAAGAAAAAAGAGGAAGGAGGCGGTGAAGAAGACAGATGATAAATGTGATGTTCCCCGTCAAGGGTCAAAGAATGAAAGGGGAGATCCAGCTCCTACTACACGTCGCCTTGCATTTCTTTGATCATGAAAGCTGAGCGCTGCTATACTACAACTAAACCGTACATATTGTAAGCATAACTTAAGAAGCCAAACAACTTTAGCTGTTCAAGGCGCAAATGACCGGTCACTATGATACTATTCAAAGTGTGTGCTATTTTGGAGAGAGTAAGCGAGGAAAGCTCTTACCGGAGAATGCAAGTCTTTAGATGTTTTTCCTCATTTCAGCGCAATAAATATAGGTTTTATAGACCAGCAAAGCTCTATACTATATATTAATAGCGTTTGTTGGCATCGAACAAGCAACAGCAGAGAAACCCCTTAAATCACCCATCATATTCTACACCACAAATCTTTACACGCAATTAGAGATTTCCTATCGCACAGGCTAATAAGCAGCATTTGTTTTAATCATGGGGAATCTTTTTCTATGTCGGGAAATACGACGGGGATCGGGATTACCCAAAATATTTCAAAAATGAGCAAGCAAGAACAGGAAACAAAACGGCGATGTCAGAGAGACTATTCGAGACAAGCGTTTCGGTCCCCGACATGAGCTTCCTTTATTCTCCATAAAACGCTAGTTCCAACAGTTTTCCGCACATTCAAAAGGAAGAAATAATTAGCCCCTAGAGCACAGCAAGAGACAATCAACAAAACCCTAGCAACCTAGCAGCACTCCATTCTGTTCCTATTCAAAGTTGAAATGAAAAGAAAACCCCACACTTTGAGTAATTTGGAATTTAACGCTACAACCATTATTAAGCATCACTCGTATGCAAATTAAAATAGCAGTTGTCGTTTCTGCATCCGATAGCACCTTAGCAAGTAATGCGACTTCTCCTGTTTGCTCTACACTCCACATCAGAAGTGTGCATTCGATTCGCGTAAACATGACAAGGGAAATCAACACAAGCCCATTTCATGCAAGCATTACTTCAAGTACATCTACTGCATATTACAAAGTTCTTCAAAGGGATACAAACAATTGGCATCGAAAATTACGCGAAAATTTCCTTACTGAAATGCCCTCGTAATTATGCTGATAGACTACGATAGCGATCTGCTAACGCAAATGGCTGAAATATTCTCAGAATTGAAACATCCGGGAAACAACTAAATCTGTTGATTTTTAAATCTTCCAATAGCCGTCATTTTTCATTTCCACTTTCGCATCTTTCTTCCGTTTCCTCTTCCGTCTTATACGTGAACCAGATAATTCGAACATTTGAACCATGAAAAACTATAGTCGAGGAAACTAAAATGAACACACAACGCAAAATGTGACGTGGTATTAGCGTTTTCGTTTAGAACATATCTCCATCTACAGGAGTTAGTACTTTAAGAGACTCTTCAAAGTTTTGTTGTGAATTAATTTTGAGCTGCGAACTTTTTATAAACAGTCGAACAGTCCATTAAACATTTGTTTCCGATTTTTAAAATAAAAGTGTCCCCCCATTGCCGCTATTCTTTGAGACTAAGTGGTCGTCAACTGCGTTACGAATAAAGCTATTATAAAAGCCTCATCGCTGTTGCAACTAATGTGCACAAGATGGCGCCAAAGACGAGCTTTTGCTGCCATTTTTTCTTCGCAAAATTGCTCGCAATTTGAATAAATAAAAAACGAGCGATACTATAGCCGAATTTTCACTCGAATATGCAATACAAGTTTTTCTTTTGTTGTCACCACTCATAATTTCAACCAGAAATTGGTGCACAAGCGATTTTGCGCAATTTTCAGCAAATGCTTTACGCTTCCGTTTATTGCTTCATCTCGCCTAAAAAGTAGCACTCATAAAATTCACTCAGAATTCATTAATATTCTGGGGCACTTTTGTGAATACGATTTGCAACAACGTGTAGACATCGCGTCTGAATGTAGGTGTGTCTGCCCAATTGTCTGCCCAGTCGTATTAGTTCGGAAGTTATGGAAGCAAATGTTTTGAAATTTGTTGGAAATAACCTCTAAAACACATAGAAACTCTATGCTCCTCACCTCTTTTATTACCCTATAAACAGATAAATCAACTTCGAAAACTTTTCTCCATATTTAAATGAGTCAAAAAATTGCAGGCAATTTATATGCATCGACCTCCGTTTCAAATCGCTCTACTTGCAAAAAAAAAAAGAGATTTTATAAGGAATTGAGCTATCTGAAATTATTTACATAAAGATTATTTACAATGGATATCATTTCAAATTTTCTTTAAGATACAATAGGAGTTGTGGAAAACGATTTATTCCTTCCAAATATATGGAAAAATTCAAAAATTCGAGCAAGAAAAAAGCATAAACATACATGCTGAACTTCCATACTCGCCATCGACAGATTGTATACCGCATCACTGAAAGGTGCTCCAAATTAATTCGTTCAAAAATATTTAAAGTTCACTTTTCAACGAAGATAGAAACGTAATACGCCTACTTTTCATTGCATCTTCACTATCAACAGGCCTGTAGGCTATCTAGATGTCATCACATAAAGATAACCGAAGCGATCAAGAAAATTTCTTATTCATGCGTTTTTCATGTTTTATATTTCTGGGATTGTGGTGTAATTTTACAAAGGAACATCTGAGATTAACTTCATTGGAGATGTAATTGAGAAAAACTAACAGTTGCGTCACAATCAAGAGTTATGTCAAATGTTTCTCGCGTATTATTCATTTTCTGTGTGCCGAGATCAATTGCAGCAAACTTCGGCAGTGTAAATACGGCAGAAATCATCTCATAGATAAGGAAGCGCTCACAAGCGAACAGCCCACTGTGATGCACTTATTACTGATGTCGTCGGGAAAAGCTTTCCCCACTGATTCACCAAAACTTTCATGTCCTAAATGAGTAGCACTACCATTGTTGAATATGGCTATTTTCACTGCGGTTATCGTTGGACATTATCATTTAAGGATAATGCCTGATTATACCTAAAGATTATTTCTTGCAGTTGGCAATCTCCTCAACGAGTGACCTATTCGAAAGGTCAAGAAGGGAGACTTGCCTATACTCGCTAGTGCTCTCGCTGCACCCATTGTTTGAGTAGTAATTTGATAATAACAAGAGAGGTGGGGAGAGGGGGATTGTTTGATTTAGATAATGAATTCGCTACCATTACAGTGCCTCAAAACTGTTCCTTTTTTTTTGCGGTTTAATTTTTCGGTGAGACCTCTGTACTGAGCGTTATTTTTGCAGCGTAAACGACCTACGATAATTAATGAGAGGCCAAAAATATGAACGTTGCTCGTTGCGTTGCACTTCGCGTAATCCGCAAGATCCGCGCACAAACACGCATTCGTGCATCACTGCCTGCACACAGCTCGCTTCGCAAACAATTCACTACCTAAGACAGCAGTCATCACCTTGTTCGTTGATATCAATCAGTGCATACTTCATACGACACAACCTTTGCATAGGTGATCGTACACTAACTCTCTCTCAAGAACGTCAATGTACTTCTTAAGGTTCCGTCAAATACCTCGCAGAGACATCATAGCAATGTTACTTCGAGACCGTTTTTTTCACCACTATTCTCAAGATTAATAACCGCATACTTTCACTTTTTCCTTTTCTTCCGGTGATTATACTGAGTCCAGTGGTTAAAAAAACTCCATCGACACAAAGATGAGACTATAAAATATTCATTTCTCTCATTTCGATAATTTAGTCAATTTCTTAAGCATTTCTTCTTATGTTTATTCTGTCATCTATAAAACGGATATTTCTGACAGCTGAAAGATTGCCCATCCGACTGGTCAGCACAGAATAAACATAGAATAGTGGCTGCAATTTTTTAAATGATGCCAATACGACGGCAGCACTATTCACTCGTGATCCATTTTCGATACAGTGTGTTCTTTGTCGATCTTTGCTCTAACTTCAATTGCAGCATCCATAATGTGATATTGTGGCTCAGCTCATAAGATAAAACAATCATATCAGAGTTCAAAATTCAAAGACCATTTTAGAATCAGTGGATGAATTTTGGTTGAAAAAAACGAGTTTATCAAGTCGGAAAATGTGCAAAAACGTCCGTTATTTTCCGATTAAAAAAAACAACAAAACACATTGAAATAAATAAAGAGCTGCATTGCGCATAGTCAGAATACACTGCTTAATGTGTGCATACAAGGCAGATCATAAATATACTGCGAGAGCTTGAGCTACTTGTTGAGCATCAATTTTTTACAGTCATATAAAGGATGTGTAAATCTGCCCATCTGCAGTCATGTGTCTTTTAGAAGCATTTAATGCCACATGTGGGAAATCTTTTAGGGAATAGGGACGCAATGAATTGTGTAGTGTATGGTTTTCGTTAACGAGGGAAAAACAAAATCGGGTACGAGGCGATCTTGAAGAGCCCTCAAGATGGACAAAGTGTTTGCGGTGAGTGTTGGTTGTGCTGAAGAGTCGTTCATTTTTAGAGAGATGCGACGAACAAGATGGAGGGCGCACAGTTGGGGGTAGCAACCTGATGGCGTAGCATTTGTTGCACACCTCTGAACAATGCGCGCGGGCAACCTTGTGCGCCTCCATCATAGGTTACCTCCGCTTCATTAGTTTCCTTCTGTGAGCACTTCCCAGTCCCTCTCACGCTCAGCGTGACAATAAGCCAAGTGGAGGTACGCGTCGCAATGTGTCCCTTTGTTCACTAACCACATCGACCACCTCCACTAGTCGTCACTGCGCAAATAAGAGCCATTCTAAGTAACGCTCATCGAAACTACAAGTGCTTTTTTCATAAACTTATGCACCTAACTAAATCCAAGCATTACACGAAGCGTCATTTCCTATATAACCCGAGAACGGAAACGACTTGTACAAGTGCGCCAACGAAACAGTTTTTGGTCATTTCCAACGCGCCCACATCAGCTCGCAAACCGAGCTTGTGAAATTAATTAGTTCAATCACGTTTCCGTCCTTTACTTCAATACTTTCAATTATGGCCATTTTCGATAGCCATTAACGGTGACATGTTTCGAAGGAATTATAAGGCGACAATATGCATAATGATTCCTCAGCCAAAGGTTTAGATAACGTACACGGATAAAGAACTAAGCATTCGGCAGTTAAACTCACATTAACCCATCGTTTTCGTTTTGAGTGCGCTGAACAAATGTGCAGAAACGTGATGCCTTTCAGCAAAAAGACACCACCTTGCGGAAACCCTTTTCGCCTTGCTAGTCGCATGAGCGACAAAACAAGGACACTTCACTGATGACTGTGACACGTAGCTCCATTGCAAAGAAATGTAGGAAAATTTACCGCGCTCCAACCATTAAAGAGTTGCGATCGCATGCGAGAAGCTTGAAGTGATCGGATTCGCGCTCTGTGGCTCCTTCTGTTGAAGCTAATGGGACACCACCAAATCGACGTCCCGATTGAACTGAAATGATACAATGGAGTCCACAAAAGCAGTTCATTTCAATTACAAACAACAACCTTATAGTAAATAGAAATCGGCATCTATAAAGCAAGATTTCTTCAGTGGAAGCACGTAACCACCTTGATGGATTTACGACCGAATCTGGAAAACAGGATTCCTGTTGTTCGCATCATGCTCACAGATTTAATATTGAAATTGACTTTCAAAACCGTATTTTTTTCCGTTTCCTTTTCTTTCCGCTCTTCCCACAAAAGCAACTTTTTCACTTTGGACGCGATGTTCACATCACATAATGCACGACCACGATGTTATAAAGAGCAGCCTGCCAACTTATTGCGCAGTTCGCCAGCTCACATAGTTCACAACGAACCTACTTCAACAGGATGTCTGAAGAGTGCCTCTTTGCTTCCGAAAACAGCTAATAGAAGATGCAAAAGGAGCTCAGGTTATGCTAACTCAGAAATATGTTCAAGCTAGCCAAATCTTTCACGTTTCGGCAATCGCCTTACTCCAGCATCATTCTGCACTCTTGGCACTCTCAATAAGTCAACACCAAGCAACGCTAATAATACTCTTTGAACAAATATATCATTTTGGCACATCGTTTCAGCTCTTAAGCAAGAACAGAAAAAAAAATTTTTTGATAAACTGGTTTGCAGAGGGGGATAGATACACGGATAATGAGCCATAGATCAACACAGCAGTTGGCAACTTAGGGGGACAGGGGAGGGATTATGCAAATTCAAGACGCTTGACTTTCAACCCAAATCTCATTTGCTAGTGCAACCGACGAACATCTGCCATCATAAGAAGCGGATTATCGTAATCCGTATTCCAATGCTAATCACTCAAATAAGTCAGTGCGATTCAGTACGCCAGCAAAATCATGACAACACTTGTCGCGTTTCGCTTGCTTCAATAAATTATGGTGGTAAATCTCTTCCCCATCTCATTTAAATTTGCATTTTTGATGACATTACGAGTGTATCTTTCAGTGGCAAATCGATGTGCTTTATCGATCTACAATAAGCATTTTCTACAACAGCTTTCGATAAGAGGCTTAGGACTTGCCTCCTACGAAAATAACTTGTCGTGACAGGGCATATTGACACAATGTCCACGTCCATAGTCACAATGACGCAAGTTTGTGCATTTATTGCAACAGTTCCTTCATAAACGTTTTGTTTTATCGCCACTAGTTGAAACTTGCTGAACATTCCCCAGCTGTTGATAACATATAACTGATGGGATGCTTGTTGCTGAGAAATCATAAGAGGATTCGCGTGAATAATGCGAATAAATTGCACAACGAGCCGCCCAAAAGTGAGCTACGAATAGGATAAGCTAATAAAGCGACACCCAGCTGCCACATGCTACTGCTTTACGTATCGCCAAGTGCGCTTTTGCTTGCTTCCCATATATCGAAAAAACAGCACATATAGTTTCAAATCGGAAATAATGGAGAAAAAGTAGCGAAAAGCTTTTCTTGCTCGCTCTTCGTACACACAAAAATGCGCTTTTTTTTAATCATTCACATACTTGTTACAATCTAAAAATCAACAACATTACCATATCATCCTTCTTCAAGTCCCAAAAGATGTAGAATAAACCATCTCCACTCCGGTTATAAAAATGTTCGTTCATTCAAACAGTCACATTACAGCACTGTGTGCTAACTGAAAACGACTACCGTATCTAACTGGTATTAACCCCAAACCGTGATATCTATTTCAACCTTGCTGGAATTAGTTTTCATTACCTAACTTTTGCATGAGTTCTTACATATAAGAAGCAAAGGAGTCATTTATTAGCATAGCCACACGTGGTGAAGAATACCACCTATATATCAATCGTCGTCTACACGGTACACTACCATATTCAGTGTGTTGATTGCTGAATGCAATAAATGCCTTAGACTGAACGTTTGCAATATGCTGGTCATAACCTCAGTTAATCAAGAATTAGGAGTAATAAGTTTGCTCAGTAACAAGGAAGTGATAGAGTGATATGAACGGGAAGAAGAGGATAAGAAAAAGTGCGAAAAAAGGTTGCTTTACTGAAACAAGGCATTCACTGAGAATACAGTGTGAAAATTTTTGCAAGGAAGCTTTAACGCTTAAGTTAAAAATTTGAGTAAAGCGATTTACGTTATGAACAAAAATACGATCAAAATGTTTGGTCCCATCACACAAGTGAATTGCCTTATTTACAGCTCATCACTTCAATAGTAATGTAAGCAATGATCGTATAATGCTCAGATGCTTGACCCGCACAGCATTACATTCTTCAGGAGGATGAGATAGTGTTGTAACGATGAAACAGTTGTGCCGCGTGGACAACTGTGCCCGTTTCGTCATCTAGAAGAAGCACTCTCAACAAATTCGGCACGCTTGGCAAACCCTCCTGAAAGCAGTAGCGCCTCTCTGAAGTGTTCCTCATCAATTGTGCGTGCTCAACAAAGAATCGGCGCTTTCAAAAAACTTCCGAGAAATATGAACAAAATATCACCAATGCCAGAAAAACTTCTAAACTTTGACCTAAAAACGTTTTTGGCTTATAGACAAATATTTAGCGCGACTACATTCCAGTTGTAAATTAAACTCCTCTTAATGCAACCCCTTCCCCCTTTAACTCCTCCATTCTTGAATCTTCCTGAAATCTCGTTGTGGCAAACTTTTTCCCATTGCACACTTCAACTTTTCGTCCGTGCGAAACGAACAGAAAAGAAAAGCAATATTTCTTCGACGAAAAAAACATTTTCAACATCACTGCGGTAACGTTACGACTCATGAGGTAATTCATCAGCCAAATAAAATGCACGCTCAGCATCAAGAACCTGTTCGCTTTCGCATTTAACTTCCTTTGCTACATCCTGCTCACAACCTGGTTAAACCATTTCTTTTTGCTTCTGCAAAATTTAAACAATAAAAAAGCAAATGTTATCATAATTGTCTGCATTGAGGTTAACAACTCAACAACATTTTCCGATTCGAATGAGTTATTTCTCAACATTGTGGAATAATAGAAGATACCCTCATGCCTTACCATCTAGCTATAGTAATAAGGAAGAACATCACTTCTCGTCAATATAATAACGTATGTTCGTTGTTGTTACCGTTGTTCGATGGGCGAGACATTAGTGAATTTCGACAGATTGCAAAATCAGCGCAGAAAATATGTCTTGAATGGATCGAATAAGCTAACAAGCTAATTAATCATAAAGAGCAAAAGCAGGCTCATCAAGGCGGCATTTTTGAAAATGGCGCCATAAAGCAGCGAAGAGAGCTAAATTCGGGTACTCCCATGAAAGAATGCCAATCCACTATGAAGGAGGTTGCCGTAGTTAGACGTCAAATTTGGATGTTACTGTAAAGAACCCTTAGAACAGCTGTGCTTTTTATACTCACAATCTGTAACGTGCCATACTATATAACACAGATTAGCGCGTAAGAGTTCAAAGTTTCAAGTGAAGATGAAAGAAAAGGATAGTGATTGAAGGCTGATTCTGACTAAGAGTGATCCGGCAAGTAAGCAGCATAGCTGCAGAGTTAGCGAAGCTGGATATGTTGTTAAGTCGACCTCCGATTTCAAGCTGCCCTATTCTACAAGTGCTCCAAGATATTCTATTAGTTTAAGTTATTTTATTACGTTAAATTTTTTCCGTTTTTAGCATCCCCTACTTTTGCTGTTCAACTTTTGCAGTTCAATTTCTCAGAAAAAAAAATTTTCATTCTCTCTTACAATAGGTTCAAAGAACTGCTACCCAATGCTTCATACGGAGGGACAATAATGTCAGTTCTTATAATCTCAATAAACTACATTTCGCAATTAAGTTCGACTGGCTCAACAACTAGAAAATGCTGCTAAATATAGCCAACTTTTTCGTTGCCCCATTGAAGAATTGTGCGCTATTCAAAAACGTCCACTTCCTTTAAGAGGCGCCACAAAATGAATTGAATATTGGGCAAATGCGAAAAAAAATTTAAAAAATCGGCAGAAGTTAGTCTTCTGCCATGGCTTGATGCCCCGACTAATCTTCTGTTCCCCACCAAGTGCCATAGTATTTCAAAAATTTCTTTTCTACAGAAGCGCTAAACTTGCAACGACTTTCTGATTCATAGATGAGCTACATCAGCGTGTTGTATTTTAGTGTGAACAAACCGAACTCCAAAACTTCACTGTCATAACAATTCCGTTCATCGCTCGTATATCTATCACAAGCTAATTTCAACCAAGAACATGCGTTTGAGTAAAAATAATTGGGATCTTGCAATCAATTCCCAAGGCTGAAGTCTGTGCGAGAAAATCAGCGAAATGAGACGAATTCGCAATAAACGCATCGAAATGCCTAGGTCGTTTTAAAATAGAATGCAAAAGGTCGTCACCAGCTTTCACCTCACGGATTGCAAGTATATTTGCGCGTGGCGACGCGTTTCACGTGTGACGATATGCAAATTATCTACGAAATTTAATTACGCCTAATTACAAGGCGCCATCATGTGTCCCGTCGATGACATTGGACACGAGTGCGAAAAAGTGCTCTGGGAGGGTTTATTACGATGAGTCTGAAAGCAGCGAGATTGAGAGAGGAGCAACCGTAAATAAATTGGCACGAGTGGCGGGGATTTGAACGGTGATCAGTTGAGTACTGTAAGCGTGCGTCTATCCATTATGTCCACTTTTCACGCTTCGACCCTTCACCTAAAGCACGTTATGCCCGCAAGCATTGATAATGAACAAAGAAGCTGTGCGTAATCATCGAACAAATCTGCTGAGTGTAAAAAAGAAGACAGTGAATTGGGTGAAGCGCACAACGTTTTGCGCGATACTCTTATATCAGCAAGCTAGCAAAGAGGCAAAATACGGCATCGTAAAAGCCGACCGAATCGGAAATTCAATGCTCGAAGCTTCATTATTGCAAATGCTGAGAACGGCGAACCTTCTTTTCAACGAGTGCAACATAACGACTAATGAATCAATCTTGAAGTCGGCATGTAGATGATGGGAATGTGCCAGCTGCCAACACAGCACAAATATCTGTCAGTGAACACCGAAAAAGCTTTCGTCCCCAACCTAAAGCCACAAAAAAAAGATTCTTAGAACGTCAGTGGTGTCCTTCTCCCTTCGCTTAACTCTTTGTTTCCTCCGTTCAGTCAATTTGAAACGTTCTGAATGTTCAATTATGCTATAATTTCGCTACAAGACAATGTCGTAACCCCATTTTTGCAGCATTATGATAACAAACAGTTGCGTCGGCTCTCGACAGAGTTGACGTTTTAATGGTCTATGATCGCGACGTCACAATCTAGCAAATTCACTGGGCGTCTGCTGTGCTTTTGAATGGAGTAAAAGAGACAACTGTAAGAACATGAAAGGTGACGAGCCTTTCACAATACCTTTCGAAAATATATGCTGTTCTCCCAATTACGCTCCATTGACATGCTTGAAATGACCCACCAGCAAGGGAAATGCGAATTAGTGCAAGCAATCATTGATGTTCGCCTCAAGCAGTAACCTGATGGCAATAATATGCATGGTGTATTCGTTGATCGTGTGTTTAAGTGAATGACAGCTGTCACCTTTGTCAAACGGCAAAATGAGCATCAATGCTGACAAGAGAATGATTAGCCGCCCGAACGCAGCGATTGTTATGCGGTGGGCAAGCGTGCAAAACAATGATCTCACACCGGATGGCAAACATGCTCATATTCATCGGAACGTGTCGATACCGAACGCGTCGAAGGGGTCGCTTGACTGATGACTGGCGTCGCGTTGGTAAGTCGACTGCGACAAGCACGCACGTATCATGCGGGTCCGTCCATCCGATCAACATCAATCATTCCGGCTTGCTTGCTCCATTATGTGCTTCTGGGACATTAAACGTTGCGCATCCCTCATGTACCAACTAATTCCCTCCGCTATGTGCTACGCCACTGCTTACAGCGATTCCTTCAATACGCTCGCCCTCTATATGCACCCCGCTTCACCTCTTCATGCCTTTACTGATTTTTTACTGTCTTCAACCTCTAGTCGAGACACAAAGTATCCGTAAGCTGTTACAATGCCTGAAAATCTCGCTCAAAATGTTTCACTCCCAAAAAATTCTTGCCACAAAATCAGACGCACATCCTTCAGGTGTCATAAATTCAAATCCTCTTAGAAGAACGTTTCTGATATTCTCAACTCGTTGATTTTTGGGTTTAAAAAACGATATTTCTTGGCAGCATCTCCACCTCAAAGTTCCACACTCATAAACACCTCATAAAATGAACTAATCTTAAACACGTATACAGAAATAATATCCAAATTATTCTATGAGTAACCATGGCTGCAGGAATCATTTCCCCGACGTAATCTGCTTATATGTCGATGTTTTCTGCTCGGCCGCAATTTTCTCGCTTCACTGTATGTTCCAAATTTCGCAATCTTCAATCTCAGCAGTCCAATTTCTGCGATTTGCAACCTTAGACGCTGCAATCTCCGCTTACATTTGAGAGGAGTCGTGTTACACTGCATGATAACTACTGTGTTATGTAACTTGTATAACCTAACGCAATAGTTAACTGTGATAATTTGTATTAGAGAAAACCCAGCGTTTTCTTCGACTGTTCTGCTAGCACCGTAAACGATGACTGCTGCCGATGATCATATAAGTATTCCCTTTCCGTTGAGATCATTTCCTAGAGAAAATAGGAGGATAAAAATAGTTACTTGATTTTACACAAATTTTGCAACATCCGCACTTTCTTCATACGCTGGTGGTTTCTACTTTTTTGGGGGGAGGGGGGGGGGAGAGAGAGAGAGAGAGAGAGAAGAATATAAACTCGCTCCATAATCGACGACCACCGAATCCTTCTAGATGAAACATGATGTCTACACTGTAACCTGATCGATCGTCACATTTCCCAATACATGTGCTCCAATTAGCGCTCCATAAAATCACGTGGAACTCCTACTACCTTTTTCAAAGTGAGCATATTTTTGAAGTAAAAAACAGCAACGTAACACGCTGCAACCCACTGGCGGAAAAGAATCATAGATAGAGGAATGTTTGCTGACCTTACTGCAGATCAAGCTCAGAGGTGTTTAGATCACCATCTAGTTTCAAACAATCAGGTTTTCGCGTCTGAAGATGCCGGATTTTGTGCTTTCATAAAACTATAGAAGAAACAGGACACAGTTTCAGCTGTTCGCGAAGTCGGTCTCGAAGATGCTCAATTTAAAGTCTCTTCGTGAAAATTTTTGGCAACCTGCTCTATTTCCGGTTCAACTACAGTAATGCAACAAGCAGCACCATTCTCGTATCATTTTTTCCCTCAAAGATTGCGGAACACAGCAGCACATAATTTCGCTTCAAAAATTGCAAAATCTGAAGAACGGGAGGCAGTTTTCCATAATATCTGATACAGAGGTAGCAGAAGGCAACAATTAACTCACATCCAGTGCCCTGCTGTGTACAACTTGCTTTCATCGAAGTGCTTCCCTCCAGTCAAGCTAACTGCACATAAATGTGCGAATTGGATTCCAGCTTTGTAAGGCTCGATATTAGCAGTGTGTGTGAGGTCCAAAACGCGAACGATGGCTTAGACATCCTACATCAATGCGACATGTTGCACTCTCATTAACTGCATATTGAAGTGCCTTCTGCTGACATTTCATTGCGTAAATTTCTGCTTTCGGCGCTTATCATTTTCCACTCATGCATCTATCATGTTGACCGCACTACATTCATTTAACAATACACATGCCTTATCACTATCGCTGTAGATAAGGAAGCAGAGAGGAGAGGAACTGTGCTTTCCCTATTCAATCCACTCCCAACTGAAAACATTCCGAAGGTTTCCAAGAATTTTTTCCGGCCAAGAAAATTTCTACAATCAAATTTTCGCCTAGACACCGTCTCGTTCAGCACATCCCATTTTAGAAACATAAAGGCTAAAATAATTTTCATCCAGATCCCATCCCTGTTAGATAAGATTATCCGGAATCTACATAGCCTTTGTCTGACTATCCCATTCGCAAATTGCTCTCTCTCTCTCTCTCAAAAAAAAAAAAAAAAAAAAAAAAAAATAGCCGCAAATGCGATTGATTACAACGTTCTATGCATTCAATCAATTCATCAGCATTCATTATGATGCTTAAGGGGGTATTAAAAGATTTCCTACTCCATATATAAAATGTTGAGAGCGCTAAGCGAAAATAGCCAAATAAATTTGGTGACACAGCAGTCACACTTATATTTTCCGTTTATAATGACAAAATTTTATTATAGCTTTTATGTCCTTCACTTAGCATATTACTCACTCTACATGAAATACCCTTTATCATAAGTAGTATCCGTCAATCACATCCACTTAACAGCGGGTTTCGTCCAACTTGCTGCATTCTGAATGCGGAACAGCGGTGGACGCTTATCGGTAACTGCACCTTGTTTGAAGGTGGATGAATGCTATTTTGCTTCTTTTTTTTTCACGATCTCGTGAGCGAATCGTTCTCAATGAGATCACTCATCTATTCGCGCCGTGGGGGAGCGAAATTGATGGTGATTGGTTCATCAGTTTCCGGCAAGGAGCGGAAACAAAAACTTTTCATAAAAAAAAAAAAACTCGAGACCAGTCTTGCGCTTCTCTCTTCCATATTCGTTTACAGATGAAAATTCAATGACAGGAGAACGTTCATTTAAGCGAGACTGATAAAATACTTCTTTGACTCTCATCGCTACTTCAAAACTTTATAGCAAAAACATTTTAAACTTGTAATATTTATAGCAGAAAACAAATCAAAAATTTCTTCCATTAGATCTCCATATATGCGTTAAACTTCACCTACAAGTTTTTGACACTTTCAGCTATCACCAATATAACTAGCGTAAGGTCTATCACTACAAGTCAACTACTTTACGTCGACCATCGATTAGGCACATTTTAATTCCCCACCACTCCACCTGTCCACAACCAATGTCTGCGCTACTGTGCGATCTTCCAAAAAGCATATCAATGTGACGTCTTGCTTCAAATGCATATGTGTGTCTCTACCTACTCACCAGTGTTAATACTTGAAAAATAGAAGCAACAGGGCTAAGATTTGTAGGTATAATATTATGCACTCTTAAAGAGTTACAAATAATGCATTTTTTGGCTGACAATTTTTACAAACGGTCCGTCACATAGGAGAAAGCATATGACGCACTGCTTTATTGCCTCTTTGAATACCTATGCAAAGGTCTGATCTGAAAGGTAAAAACTTCAAAAAGAAACACGCAACATCCTTTCCATGCTGTTATGCTGTCCCAGTTGCTGCAGACATACATAGAGTAAGGCGAGAAAAAAAATTCTACAGCACATATCCTATTAGCCCTTTCAACGTCTATTTATTTGCTCGCGCATATCGCATTTGTTGAGTGATGAGTCTTGGGGCTACTATGAATGAGGCGCAGACACGATAGAAATGTTAGCTTCTTGCCAACGATTCGTATGAAATGTGATGGCATTTAACTGCGTCAAATAACAGTGTTTGATATTTAAACGAATGAAAGCCAACCGAAATATCGCATCAACGAATGCTGCAATTATGAAAGAAATCGATAGATGCGGTGAAGCATTCAAACACTACAGCGTCGCTATTTTGTAGCTTACAATGGCGTAGCATATTTTACGACATAAACTATTTTACTGAGCACATCTCGGAAAAAGGATGCAACAAAATCTCATTGGAAATACCACGAAGCCATCCTCGGCCCTACATCTTCCGCTTTTCCTCACCCCACTGGCTATACAGTCATACCTCTTCTTTCGCACCCCTCTCTAAGTGGGAAATGGATGGAATACATATGCAGAAATGCCTGAAATGTGGACCAACATCTACGACTGCACTCGCATACGTTTCTGCTCAGTTAATCTCAAAAACGTTTCAAAGTGGTTTCAAAACCACCACATAACGGATAGCGGATACTAGACTCGAGTGAGAAAACAAGCTAAATGAACGGATGATACAATACAGCTTTATTAAACATGATTAGGTAACCATATTTACTGACTCTTTTAGTGTCTTATTTGTTTGAACGAACAAAATGAACTGCCGGATGAAATAGTCATTTGAAGGCTTCATCACTGGACCATTCAAATTCAGCATCATCGATAGCCGGGACAATGACCTGCTCAAGAAAACAGATTTTTGCATCATCAGTAATGACAGTTAAATAAAGACCATACCCAACAACTGATTTGCATTGATTAAAGCGCAGCTTTGAAGTAGCACTGTGTGAACTCTCAACGACTACTATTAGCTCTTCGTAATAGGCAACGAGCTAATCGCTCGAATGGAAAATGTTTTTGCAATGGGCCGTCGTATTCGACAGTGGTCGAAAGATGAGGCATAAAATATGTTCTCTGCACGTTCCGCATTAATCGCATTCAGAGTGCGACTTATGAGACATGAAGGACTCGTCTCACACCAAATCGATTGAATTCAGCCAACCGAATCGTTACGAGATGGTTGTGCATGTAATCAAGCATTCAAGCTCATTTGATGAAGCATTTTACAATGGTAACATCCGATGAAGCATATTCAAACATCCGATGCGCTAATCTCGTATTATGCCTCTAATTACAATGGTTACGTGTGCGATAATACCACAACAAGTAACACTCAATACTAAGCTAAAACAGAAGTGTAGATGCTTCTCGTCAATTATATGCGGAATTGTTTCAACGTGAAATTATATTGCCTATAAGCGTTCGTTTCCGTGCTTGAGCAAAACATCCCTGAAGATTGTAAATCAAGCTATACCAGAGACGTTTATATCCAACGACGCCATTGCGGCGATCCACGCGTTCGATACAAATGGAACACGCTTTCACGTGAAAGCAGACAAATAACGCTTATTTTGGATCACCTTTCAGCCGAAGACTAGAGCCCGAAATTCAGAAACAATCGTCTGTCTCCAAAAACTATAAGTGATTTATTAATGCTTCGACCAGATGAGAAGATATCAGTGTTTGGGCTTTGACAGTTGGAAAAGATTTGCATGAATAAATTTTATGAGTTTCCGATGAGTGAAATCCCAATGCAACTTGTCGAATCATAAAATCTTTTTTTTCGCTAGAAAAAATTGATTCAAGGTAAACAATTTAACTATCAGAAAGAACTATTCTTTATGTGGCAATTTTTACTTAATATAAAGGACTTTCATCCAAAGAAATGACAAATCTGACAACATATTTCGAGCGACAACAGCACTCTGACAAAATTCGTGCAGACATGTATGAAGTGTAATAAGTTCAGGATCATTTATTCCAAAAAGTACCGGTATGACATAAAGTGATTTTCTGTTCCTCAAAAAGAAACTGCCTTGGCAAGTCGTTAACAAGGACAGGTGTCGAGATGGGCGTTATGTATGCCGTCGATGAGGAGAGGGTATTAGTCGATGGGGGCAAAATCGACGTGCCAGATTAACGACCCTCTAAACAGTTCACGCGGGGCCAACAAACAAATCGATGAATTTGTTGCAAAGGCTCCCCACTGCACGACACTGTTCTGTTGCTGCAGGCGCCGCCAACCTTGACAGCTCCCGCTAAGGATTCTTTAGAGTCCTCGAGCCGAAGGGTGATCGAATTTCGGCCGAGAACCTCTAGAACCCCCAAGCCCAGGGATTGTCAAAGCTGTCTGCGAGAGCATCAGTCAGACACTTCAACAAGACGTATGCTTACGCGTATGCTCTCAGCGCCTTCGACAAACGAAAACAAACGTAAACGGCCTGTCATCATCTCTGAATGTTTGCCAAGTAGCGCCATCAGCAATTTCCAGGAGGAACACATGAAGAATGATATCCTTCTTCAATTAGCGATCTACGTCAACTGTCAAATCCTCTTCCGCTTTCACTCCTTTTCAAAATTTGATGTATTCGAAGCATCCAAAACAACTTTTATTTCACAAAATGCAAGCTCTCCACTTCATTCTGCTACCGAACAAAATCAAATAATATCAAAAGATGTTCGGCGTTCTTGAATACAAAAGTGGTCAGAAGAAGGATAGGGTTTACTGCACTCGAAGATACAGCTAGCGGTGCAGCAGCGACTGGCGAGCAGTTGCTAAGTACAGGGACGCATCGCTCCACGAGTGCACAGCCTTTGTTTGAATTGCGTTCGCAAAGGCAGCTAATCCCAGCGAGAATGAAGCCTCTCTGTGAGAGCTTAACTGGTCAATGACCAGCATAATACGAATGCGATATACGCGCAAATGCTTATGCTACATTGAAGGTGACACTTTGCCATTTCCTCACCCCCTCCCCCCCAGCGCAAATTTTCAACTCCTCCTCCTCTTGAACCACCCCTCCCTCCTTCCTCACATAAACACATCACTCATTGTTGACCACCTTTCCTTATCAAGTCAGCGCTTGAGTGAAAATGTAGAAAAATGGCAAAAAGTTCTCACTAAAGCATTTTATTGAACATTCCTCAGCCTCAAAGCACATTTTTCATAGTCTCATCATTAGCACAGACAAAAAATGCATTCGCATGCGGGCGTGCGTGGCGATTAAATATTTCAGAATTTGAAAATCTATCCAAATATGAGCAAAAGCATTTCGAAAAGAATAATTTATGCGAAAGCGAGACTTTCAAATTAAAGAGGCAAAAAATTCGAATATTTTCTCGATTTCTGTTGCGAGCATTGATTTATTAGATGCGGTTCATGATGAAATGCTCACATTTCTTGTCTGTGACGCTTAGTTCATGAGCAAGGATTTTCTGATTTTCTTTTTCTGCTGGTAAACATTTGCCCAATCCAAGTTCACAACCGCTCAGAAACTTGTTCAAAATTAGTGGGAAGAAATGTCCGTATACGATTGGCACGATATGCGATTTTTGCAGTCCACCTGTCAGGCCAAACTGTTGCACGAATATTGAAAAAGAAAAAAAAATCGAGAAATTGCACCAAGTTGGCACGATATGTGCGTTTTGCAACCCCTATCAAGTGTCGTTTTCGGCTCACGCGATACGTCTTACAAAGAATGTCCGTATACACATTTCAAAACAGTTTGAGGATATCAGTAATTCAAACAGGAAACAATTAACTTTAATAAAATGATTTTAAAAAACATTTCAATTATTTCGCCTACCACATTCTATCACCACAGTTTCTGCTGTTTATGGCGCGAAACTGTCGGACGGGGAAAAACGCTTGTACGCATGCACGTAAGCAATGTGTACAGATGTGGAACTATCAGAGTTGAGTTTTTCGGCAAAGAAGGGCAAAAAAGTGTCAGGCATGGTTTCTTCTCTTTTTCACGATGCCTTTCTCGAGGATAAATCATGCCTAAAAAAGAAAACATCCGCTAAACAAACAAACGCATATAACGTTCGAAATGTTGGAAGATGTTCTCTCACGCTAATCCTTTCCCTATAGATAGTTCGGAAAAGATCTCATCAACTTAAAAAGATAAGTGTATTTCACTCATTTTCCTCTTCAATTTACGAATCTCTCTCAAATCCGTTGGACCATTTTCACATATTTCAGCATTAATTTTCAAGAGGAAAGATAGTGGATCTCAATAATAGTAACACTAGTACGAGAATATAAAAGTACTATCTACATCCCTAAGTGACTTTGAAGTCAGAGAGGCAACTCAACGCTGAAAAAAACGATACAAATGGACAAAACGACCCTAAGAAAATGTTCGGATCGCACAAAACAAGGACTTCACTGGATGAAGAATTCTTTCTGAAGGGTAATACATTATAGAAACGCTTTGAAATGTGTTCAAAAAAGAAAACTGTCAGTTGAATAGCAAAGCTACTTGTACAATAGATGAAGTCCTCTGAGTAAAAAATGGAGGCCACCACAAAGCAGATGAACTTCTTTGAAAATACAGCACTACATTAGAGAAGCGTCTACAATCTATATTTATCTTCACATTCCTCGTTTCTTTGTTCAACACTCATTACAACATAAAAATAATGTGATGGCGCCGAAAAAGTTTTTTTCTTTGCAACAATGTGACAACCTAATGTCTCTCTAAAAACACATGGCGCATAACGTTGAACCACTATTCAATAAACACATATATGTTAAAAAAAAACATGATAAATGATATCAGATCAAGGAACAATTACGCAGAAACAGTGCAAAGATTAAAATCAATCAATCAATCAATAATTAATCAGTGATCAAGTCTCGACCATACAAATAAACTTTTTGGGAATTTCATAGGTGGATTCTATCAAAATAGTTAAAACAATAGTTAACGAAAGCTAAATAGACCCATATAGAAAAAAATAATGTAAAAAATTTTGGCAAATGTAGATGCCATGCTTACCGTAACGTAACTACACAATATGAAGAAAGCTACTAACCAGCATTAATAAGCTGTCGTGGACGGAGATTAAGATTGTCACTAGCAAATAGCGACTTAAACAGCAGTGAGCAGTTAAGAAGGAATAACGCGAGCAAATGCATCCTTGCTTGGCCAATCTACTCTCCTCTCTTCGCGTCTTCTTTGTTCACTCGTCAACACACCTCATTGCACTGCGCTTGCAATACTGAAAAACATCGACTTTTACCCTTCATATTCTTGCAGATATTTATTCAATCATACTATTTATTCCCGAATAAGACATTTTCAATCATTTTCGAATAAGCAGTTTTTGCCTTCATTGTTAGCAAATGCGGAAAAATATGCTTATCAAGCAATAACCCTCAACAATCGACTAATACAAGGAAAAACTCCGGTAAGATACATGTTGCAATGACGGAATTAATTCATGTCAATTAGAAAAAAACTCAGGTAGATAAAACTAACAAAAATTATATGACAAACGCTAGTATCTTTCTTAGAAAACTTCCTCACACATTAAAATATCTCCTACTATAAAATTTATAATTTTATCACAAATTTCTAGACGGATTCTTTTTTTAGAAATTAAGCAAAAAAATAATATCCTCAAAATTACTGCAGAAAAAACAATTACTTAATTTTAAAAAATACAGCCCATCTGAGAAAATATCATTGCGAACGATTCATCAAAATGACTAATGCAGCCGATTTGTTCGCCTCATCGTCGAGAGACTCGTTCATCTACAACGATCACTTAAGTGGCCGCACTTCAACAAAATCGTTCGTTGTGTGTATCGTAAGTAAACTACTCTCCTCATTTTTATGAATTGTATTCACATTGCTGACGCTATTTTAATGTTCGACAAATGAAAATGAAAAAACCTTTTCACTTATATATCATTAATGCACCACAACAAACGAATAGAGAACGAATGGTCGCCAGAGAGAGAAAAAATCAACACTCATATAAGCAGTTTTAAAAATCGGATGAAAGAAAGAAAAGAGAAAAAAATGATCGGAAAAAAAAATTATGCATAGAGCAGCTTCTAGTGGGATCTATCTTCCTTAAGATATCTGAGCCTTATTTTACTGTTATTTAAGTCTTATCGTTTGTATTTAAAGTGAGAACAACGAACTTTTTATACAGCATCTTATAAAAATTTTTTCTAAATTGTAGAGATATAAGCATACAAATTTTTTTGATGAGATTTTATTTAGCAAAACGAATAAATAAAACGGTGAAAGCAAAAAGTGAAAAACAGTCGCAAAAGAATTATATGGAAGGAAAAAACACAAGTGTTCGCAATCAAGCCACAACGATAACATTAACAACCCATTAGGAGCGGTCGAAATTTTTTATGCATATTTCTGATGAAAAATTTCTGGCTCACTGCTATTCTTGGCTCCATCTTGAGGATCCTGAATTGGCAAGCAGCCCTCAAATACTTTTTATACAGCGAAACTGAAATTTATGCACTAAGAAAGTTCCAATGGCCTCATTTCAGTGACCAGCAAGCAACATGTCTCGGCAATCAGAGAGGACAAGTGGAAAACGTAAGAAAAAATTTTGCCTCTAGACCTGTTATTCGAAACTTCCGCTTCCTATCACAAGTTGCTCAGTGACGAAGCGCGGCTTACTGTTTCCGAAATTTGTACCGAAATCGTCGTCGTAATTACAGATGGGCACGAAAGGGAGGGAAGGGTTACCCATGTGGTAATCATTATGAAAGACAAATTGTATAACAACGGAAATGTCGAAAGCAATGGTTCATAGCGAATTTCAACTTTAAACTCTTTAAGATGCTAATATTTCTTCACCCAAACAGTTCTGCAGGTACCATTTTGGATGGAGTGTATTTTGGTCAAATAAATTTAGGGTGTCTCATAAAAATCAGTAATTTTGGCCAAATACATTTGAAATGTCCCATAAAGACCAGTAATTCTGGCCAAATAAATTTACCGTTTCATAAAATTAATAAAATTACAACAGTATAGTTTACGGATATATTATAAATGAGGAACTAGTAGAAACATCTGCCTGCACAACTGAACTGTTCATGTCTAACAGTGTTAAGCGATCGTATTTCACAAAGAATTAGTAGTGCTATATATAGGAATAACGGGAAAGGTCAATGATGAGACGAAATTACTAGTTTTAAACTGAGGAGCGCAATTACCTAAACAAACGGGAAAAAACCACATATGGCTGATTGCAGGTGTCAGTTAGACCATTCTGCCTTATGCTAATTCGAATGATTCAAAATAGAAACAGCAGATGCAACACCGATTGTCACTCGAAATATACTTGCTGAAAAATTCTTATGCTTCCTTGTCAGACTTTTTTTAGTGAAAGAAAGATTTGAAGAGAGAATCAATAGAACAGGAAAATTTTGGACCTGAGGCTTTTCATAAGACCTCCTTAATAAATCCGTAAAATCTCCCAAATAAATACGGAAAAAACTTCATATAAAATATTCAACTATTTTTTTAAACTTAAAAAAGATTTGAAAACTAAAAAAGGAAGCGTGCGCGCTTCGCCTAACTCTCGGTCCGCTTGCACGAATGACAATACAACCGATGAACGAACAAAGGTATATTGATTGAAATGCTATAAATGGGAAGTGATTTCTTTTTATCTCTTATACACAAATGAAAAACAAGCTTTTTGATCGGTACGACTCGGTGGATAGTAAGGTTAAAAAAGAAATTGTATATACGCATGATGCAAATGAGGGTCGAAAAACATATTCGCACATGGGAGAATGATCGCGCTTACGATAACAACGTATCGGTGCTGCAATCGCCAATGTGCAAAGTTCATACATCGACGTGTAATGAAACATCCATAAAAGCAACGTTGATCCTCTCCAAATATTTCCTTGACGCAACAGTGTAAGACTGAAAGATCCGAGAAAAAAAATCGATTCTTTAAAATAGTGGCTCAATAAAATTTTGCACAAATTTCAACGAAAAAAAGAAACGAATATTAGTGTGGACATAAAGATTGCGTCGAATTTTTTTTTCTGAGATGAGAAAAAAGACTGCGCCATGTTTAAACGAATCACGCACAGCAAATGAGTGAAGAAGTAGAAAGTATTTATCATAGACGGGAATTTCCAACAAAAATGTGAAGCTGGTAAGATGGCTCATTTACGATTACCAAACGCATGAATATACTTAATTCGTATGTACTGCGCACTGAGACGATGCAGAAGTGCACTGAAACGAGGTGCACAAACATGTGAGCAACATGCAGTCGCTGAGAAATGATGCGAACGGAAATACTACTCAACAACATTAAACAGCCGTTTTACAATAGCACCTTTAGAAAAGGTATTTGCACCATGCGAACGTGACATATCAACACTAAGATCATCGAGACCACTGATCAGCAAAAGTTGCCTTCAAGAGTAGCTTGTTCAATTTCGTTTCTATCTATGGGTGTGTACAAGGATTTTGTCATATATATTAACGTTGGCTTCGCATGTTAAATCAATATTTCCGATGAATTGAAAAGGTAAGAGAAGAGATCAACAATCGACCCGGCTGATGGCGCCGAAAAAGGCAAGTTTTATCACTGGAGGAAATGGCTGTTGGTATGTGTGTTGTTTTGAGAGCGCTGCAGTTCAGCGTTCATGAACCGGAAACACCGGCAACGGGCCACACAAGCGCTCAACGCATTCGTCCTCTGAACTAGCGACTGTCTCACGCATGCAATGCCCTCCCAAACGACTCTAACTGCTCTCCTTCGGCAAAGCGTCACTGCAACACACTCATCTTCTGATTGCATAATTCAGAGATTTCGTTTAAAATTCACACGACACGCAATCCTAATCAAGCAATATGTCAAACATCCATGTCACGCGATTGCTGAAATGAAGCTAGCCAGCTATTACCTTTTCGACATTGAATAAGTATATCGACAAAAAAAAAAGCGAACGAACAAGAATTTAAAAACCACTCGCACTGTGACGGATAAGTTGAGCTGAATACAGCAGATGCATAATGCCTATCGTTCGAAACTACAGAATGAAAACCCTAAAGGGCTCAGAAATTTATGAGCTTACTTCCACCCGACATACGATAATCGCTTATTACTGTCGAGAAATTTTTTACATTCTGCAAGCAGAAAAATTGGAAATATAAAAAACTAAGGACCATTCGCTAACGAAAATTCAATATGAACAGTTGAAATGGGCCAAATCCCACAAAATACGAAATAAGGAGGGGTTGTTGAAAATATATGGATAATGAGCCAAAAATAAACGCCAAGAAAAGAGGAATGACAAAAAAAAACTCAGCGACTCAAAAAGGAGAGTGTTGAGCTTTCAATTACAACAAGCAGTAATTGCAAACGGCTCATCCCAAATATGTTATACTTTTTTCTCAGTACTTCCTTCAAGTTCAATAAAATTCAGAATCTCAATTCTAATCCTCAAAATAATTCCATTAGCTTTGAAAACGTTGAAAACGAACCTCCTGCAATATTGAAAAAATAATAAACTTTCGCCTTTTTGTGGTGAAGAAAAAAACTCGAGTGTGAATAACGAAAGGCATTGATGGGTTCATCTCTAATAGCCCTTTTAAATTTTGAAACATATGCCTGCAAATGCATCTATTAGAAATTCGCTGGCTGACGGCTTTTATCGATACAATTCTGCTGCATGCTAAAAACAGCGCACACTGCAAGTAAGCTTTCTTTAAATTGAGGGAAACGTGTGAAAAAAGGCGCCTCACTAAGAAGCTGCACGCGTTAAGCTAATTTTTTTTGCCGAGACAGAAGGCAACTCGACAATGCGGCTTAAAGATGCGCAGCAAGCTGCAGCGCCCTGAAACGTCATCGCTATCAACGACGAAAGATATCGTTGCAACGGTTATCTTTTTTTTCAGCTAAAAACCATCCTACTAAATCAAGCGTAAACATGGATTTCAGAAAGAAAAAACAAACGAACGGAAAGCCAATTAGCATCATATCAATAATTCGAAATGCAACAGATGCGCTGCTAATTCGAAGCGTTGCGATTTGAAAGCAGCACAGGATCAGCTAGCTAAAAATACTGATAAGTCATGGTGCCAAATACTATATATTTTCACAGAAGAAAAGACCCGCATATAACCACTAACATTTACATACCAAGTTCCTGATTTTAAAAAAGAGAAAGAAGAGACAGACAATCAAAACAAATTATCTGCAAAAGTTTATTTTATCGTTGGATACTTACCTAACATATACTTTACATTTTCTTTGTGATCAAGAAAAGGAAGAAAACGCATCGTTCGTTTGACTAATAGAGATGAACATTTGAAATGCTTATTCTTATCCTCAAGAATTTTCGTTCAGCGATCGTTATGCTACTCAAATTTCGCGATTTTATTAAATTTTTCTCAGATATATGTAGTCCGCAATGAAAAGCACAAATCAGAAAGCACTTATGACTGCCGACTTGTGACGCATAATGAAGTCAACGGCTTTGCACACAACGCAAGCAGAAGCTTTTCCACCCTCCGGGTGAACAGCAGCATTACGACCGATGAACTTTTGCCGCTGGCTTCCTAAGCAGTTAGAAGTGCACTTATAAGGAAATTCCACCAGAATAAATGATTCTCTATAAAGAGTGCGCAGCGTCAAAATTTATGACATACTCTAAACATTCTTAGAAATGCTACATGGAAATATCACCTCCAGCTACATGGAAATTTGCGCTTCTTTCGAATATATGGCTTACCTCAGTAATCACATATCTAAGCACACATGCTATCAAATAATAGTGAGAAAAAAAGGAAAATTCAATGACTTCAGTTTAGAGACAACAAGACAGAAAGAATAACATCAGCAACGAGCTCCAACAAGATGATATTGTACTCTGAGATTTTTCGATAAAGCTGGAAAATTAATTTTTCAGTGGTAAGGCGCTTCATGCCATATATCTTGTAACAATTATGCAAAGATTTTGTCCAAAGTTTTGTTTTTTCTTTTTCTTTATCGGAAGTGAATTCAAAAAAGACATCGGACTGAATAGAAGAGAATATTTTGTCAGTCTCTTCTCATTTCTTCTCTTCTTTTCACCTGCAGGAAAGTTTATTGGGCTGCATTCAGTGCAACAAGTAATATGGAGAGAATGTGCATTGCATATATAAGCTGGTATAAACAGGAAATGAAACTGGCTCGCTCTTTTCGCATGCAAGAAGCCTTTGAGTATAACTGTTCGCAACCATTCGAAATATATAACGGCTGCTGTCAGATATCGCGCAAAATACTCCATACTAAAATATCGCCTTTTCCCAAATATTGGTCCTCTCATCTCTGAAACAAATACAAAACAATCACCTAGCGCGTTTGTTAATGAAACGCTGGCACTCAGAAAATCAGACGAAAAGATTACTCTTTTCCTCTCCATTCTTTTTCGTTATTTTCTGATTATCGGAATATGGCAAAGGGAACTGATGGGCACTTTCGACGTAAAAAAACTCCGGCCAAAGACCCAGCACTATGAAATGGTACGGTGCCACCTGATCCAGAGTTGTCATACCATGGACAAATGGTAGTTGCGATAAACAACCACTGGTACGGCGCCCGTATTGTGCACATGGTGGTGAGATGATAAGAGCGCTGTATTCGGGGATGTAAATCACCAAAGACAAGAGGTACACATATGATTGAAATTGGTAAAATAGATTCGGCCTGTTTGCGCCGAGAATGGTTGGGGCCGGTTGGTATCGGTTCGAAGGCGCAGCCATCGAAACAAAACGAACCGAACGTGACTTCGCGGCTCGCTGTCCAACCCCATCCGCGCACGCAGTCCGACGCTACGCTCGCACAGTGCTGTGTTTAGCGCCTCCCATTTTCTTTGCTCCTCCCTCCCTCTGTTTTCCTAAACTCCTTGGCAATAATTAAATATTGTTGTCTGTGCTCTCTCTCTCCTTATTCACTATGAAAAGTGATCACCTGTCAGCATTGGCTTCTGATCGGTCAGTTGTCCGCTTACCAAATTTTTCCTTCCACTCACATCGACACCTTGCACGTTAATAAGCGGGAATCCTCATCATGAAAATATTTCCTTTCTGATTTCAAAAATTTAATTCTTAGCAAAAAAAAGAGATCTGAAAGTAGGAGCTCACCTAATAGACGAATGTGAACATCGTTGGCCTATTAACCGTTATTCATCGATGAGGTTGCGAGTGCGAGTAGAGAAGCGAGGGCACTTCCCAACGAGAAACCAACATAAAAAATCAACTATTCTCATCTGAATATTGCCGCAAGCAACTGACAAATAATAACGCTAATTTTGTTGCGAAAATGCACAAGTGTAATTGCCCAAAAAATTTGCTTTTATATCCTGAAGCGATCGTTCGTTGCAATAAAATCCATTAAATCAAACATGCAGTACAGCACTTTTCAGTGTTCATTGAAAAACATTTTGGATAATTATTGAAAGAGACTGAATGCCGAAATCATCTACCCACTTTGTCACATCAACTGCCACCAAAACAATGAAAATACACTAAGTAGTAGCTTTTGAAGAGATGCGCATTTTACAAAATTAATCGACAACGAATCGCTTGTGTGCTCATCGAAAACCTAGCCAAATGCATAATAATATTTGACAACTAACCTGAAGTCGATAAAAATTGAAAGAACAAATGCAGACCAACTCGCAGCCACGCCAATGCTTATCCACTTATCTTCTGAAAAGAAGTCGCCGATCAGTAAAAGCGATATGTGTAAATGATCTCAGAAATTAATCCCTAGATCAGGGCTCACTCAACGCCACAGTCATTAGTCTATTATTGCGTGTGATCCGACGATTGTTCTACTTCCAATTAGACAGTCTTTTGACGAACTTCACTATCGTTGAAACATCGTATGCGGGGCTATTTTTTCAGGAACAGGGATTGCAGGCATGCGAATAACGCACAAGTAGTCTCCGTCATCATAAAAAGTTTGAAGGGATTGACGATATGACGCGTAATCAACGGTCCTCAGAATTCTTCGAAAACTATCAACAATTATCCAGAAGAACTGGAGGCAGGGGTTAACAGCGAACAAAGGAAAGTGGAGGAAGGAAGCTAAGTCTAAAGAAAAGCCACAAGTCGAAAAATTAGAGGGTTTTGATGCAGGCTTGTTTCGAATTCTGGCGCTCATACAAATTCCGCTCGAAATTCAGCGCTTGCATGCTGAATTACCACTGAAACCTTAGAATTTTATTCTTTAAAACATATTTCGCTTTTCCAAGTAGAGGCTGCATACGCGGAACTGTCCAAACAAGTGATTGGTTCCTAAGATCACGTCTGCGAGCGCGCAAAAGTAGCGAACAAAAAGACGATTCAGCGAAGTCAACAAAGGCTTCCATCGTCCTTTACCAATAGTTTCGATCGTTCTCCTTCAATTTTTAATTATTCCCTCTTTTTAAAAATCGCTATTTGTACAGCAGTATCATTTGTGCTGGAAGCAAGATTCGCGTAAGCGGCGGCGTGCAGAGACATCAGTATCGGGGCGATGATGAATCAGCCTTTGCCAGCTTTCATGACGAACAATGGCTTGCGAAATTGTAGCGGCTTAATTGAATGATCACTCAGCGATGATGCTACTGCTGATCGTATCCTTCATTCCTTTCCTGCTGTCATCAGCGCACTCAATGGCTACCGCCGCTCAAAGTATTTCAGCAACCAATAACGGGCGTTAAATTCTAGTGCGCAACAATGTCTTCCATAAAGTGCTAGAGAAGATTGCTGAGGTTGCTACTTTGCTGCTTATTGGGCGTGTCTACTTAAAAGAAGCCGTCAGAGACGCTTTTCCACCATACCTTCTTTTCAGTCTTTCTACTTCCTCGTTTCCTTTGAAGTGTTATTTGCCTCAACTGTCTTTTCTCCCTCCTCCTCTTCACTCGCATTTTGTCTTCATACTCTTCTTACTTTTTTTCCCATCTGCATACTCCTTAGGTATACGTATGATACATCCATAGGGTATATTCTTTCAAGTGACATTAGCGCAGAGATGGAATATTTTACTCAAAGTTTCAGCATGATGCATGAACCTTGTAAAAACGTCAGTGGCGCTGATATTTAAATAAAATTTCGAAGCGTATATCGGCAAAAGTGAGAGTATAAATGCTCTCTCCCTGCCTCCTCCCCTTCACATATGCAATCCTAAAAAAGCTAGAGACCCTCAGCATCCACCACTATACTTAATTAACGCAAGAGAAACCACGAATGATGTCCTCAAATGTTCGCCGTCATGCAAAGACTCTCCAGACACTCAGTAAGCCCTCAAAAATCTCTCCTCTAAGAGCTTCGCAATAAAAAAAGTGCGCCAAACGAGATGGTCAGTCTTACCAACATTAAGCAACTAGTCGTATGCTTTCTGCGATCAGATGCTGTCGCCTTTGCTATAGTAATGGCAGTATGCTTGACTTCTGTAAAGGTGCTCTAGTAGAAGCAAACCAGGCACATCAGGCGACAACACAACTTTGTAAATCCGCAGCGAGAACAAGTCATTCGATCCTGAATTAAGGCAAGTTTGTTCGAGACGAAGCTAATTTTGCATCGCAAAAATCGGCATCTTTTTACCGTGCTATAAGCCGTTCTTTAGCGAAAACCTTTTAAAGTTCCGCCAAATCTTGAACGGAGATAAACGCGTCTTCCTAAGCATTGCAGCTGTTGCCTCCCCTTCAACTCTTTTATGCTGACGCACATTTTGAAAGGCATTAAAAAGCTTCTAGACTAAGACGGCTTAAGATTTAAAAAAAAAGTTTCCCAGTGGGAGTAGAAGCGTCAGATTACCTTCAGTGAAGTTATAACTTTGTTATTACCACTATTCAGATTTACTATTTGAGAATAGGTATTAGTTAAAGTCGATATCAGCTTACAAGCAAATTGCAACTTCCAATCCCGTCGAGGAAAAAGTGAGCATAAGGGTCCCCAAATTATGTGGGAACAAATTAATTCGCATTTTATTTGTGCCTCACTATGATGCTTGGTACCGTGGGGAACGACGATCGAAGACTAGTTGTCAAAATCGCCGCTCAAACTGCTCTGTACCTCAAAATGTTCAACTTTCTTTACGTCAACTACTCTAGAACTCACACACACGCAGAGTCAATTTTTAGTGAACCGTTGGAAGACATCGTTTTAGGAGAAAAGCATCTCGCAAAATGATTACGAGGGATTTAGAAGTGGATGAATGGCGATAAATATTCAGCTTTGATCCGATCTTTTTTGATCGATCTTCCCTTCTGAGCATTTCCAAATGGTAGATAACGAGGCATATATAAAGAGAGCAACCAAATAAACTCTTATTATATTGTTACCGAAAAGAATCTCAATGTTCGCACTTTATGTCGACAAACTGATGAAAATGGGTGGGTTTGCGAGTGATGCACTCTCGACTATTGTTCCCCAAGAAAGAAGCAAAATCGAATTCCAAAAGCGTAACAAAAGAAAGTGTGAGGTGGATATCGTTACGAGTTATTTTATGGGACAGCAAGCGGGGTCATTTATCGGATGACGTGAGCTCTGCAAAACTGACCGCACTGTATGATCTGAAGGAGATATATATATATATATATATATATATATATAAGCAGAGAGAGAATGCGTGATCATCCACGATGAGTAACTGTGAACACATTCACATTGAATAATTGATTAATAAAAGATGCAACAAATAAATCATCCACCCAAAATTTATCAAAAAAAAAAAAAAACAGAAACTCTTGCTCACAGCCCTATCAAACTATTCCCTCAGCACGTTTATCCGCGTTTCTTTGAAAAAATTTTAGCGTTCCAATAATTTCTATAAACCTGAATGATAGACCTTCTCTGTTAAAAAGTTTTCAAAATAATTCAACGATAGAAAATTTCTGATAGAGTTTCCAAAAGGATTCAAAAATCGGCAAAAAAAGCAGAAGAAAACCAAAGTAAACTTCACCACCACTCTGTATGATCCACCTAAGTAGTATGCCAAATACAAACTACACTACGCCATATTATCCATCAATGAGCCATACTGTGCACAAATTCGGTGAACTTCAAGCTTCAATCTCGCAGCAATAGAATTAGCTTCAAGCATAGCAAATGCCCTTAAAAAGTGATGCATCGCATATACTATTTAACAGATAAATGTTTAAGTGCTAATTTTGATCACATCTAAGGTGATATGGAGCATACTTGAAAGCTGTGAACAGAGATACGGCTTATTCGATCAATTGATATTGGCATGGTAGGAGGACACTGCAAGGTACATGAAGCGATGACTGCTGACTTCATGTGCAGTTCAAAAATTCAAACACAAGCAATTCCTTTGAATGAGTTGGACATAAATAAAAATGACTTCAAAATTCTGGACTTTTGAGTTATTCAACTCTGTGTGATGATGTAAGCGAATCAACCTCTACTTAGGACTAAAAAAGCCCTTTGATGGATGAAATATACGAATGACGCAAAGTGCTATGTTCGCGATCATTTCCCACCTGGCGAATCCACGATCTACGACTGCGTTCAGCGGTGTATGGTCTTTGTGAATATTTTAGTGCTTCCCCTGTTTGTTGCTTGCGGAGAAGGGCTGGCATTTCGCTCGTGAAGGCACAGCTGCCTCGTCCCTGCGATGGCTCCTCCTTAGAATAACAGAAAGGGGCGATTGCCTCTGCCCTCACTCACAAAGACGATGATTTCTCCTTTAGGCTCAGAGACTCAGGGATCTCTGCAAAGTATGGCCTCCAAGCATATTTTAGTGCGCCTTCAACTAATTCGTTCTCTGTCAGATTGCAACCATCCACACATCCCTTGGCGTAGGGAGCCAAGCTCTGTAAGCACCATGTATCACGAAGGCTCCCCCCTCCCCATCTCCCCGTACACATTTCATTATGAACAAATTAGCGGATGATTCTGTTGTATGTGATGAATGCATGACATCACTATTTTTTGAATTCTTTCCCAGACTACATCGAGCAACAGTTGTTGCGAAAAGATTAGAAAATAGATGAAAGCGATGTCGTTTTAAAAATCGAACAGTTGTCGCTGGGCAAAAAACGTGTGAAATTCGAATCGATTAAAAGACAACTTATAGCTATTGTCGCCATTCCTTTGCATAAGCGTTATCGTTAAATCCATCTGAAGTCGAGAATTCGTTTCTCGAAAGTAAAAAGAAATATCGCAAAAATCTCGATTTTATTTTCAAGCAGTCGATTTTTTTTTTGAGTTACTTTGAAATAGTTCTGTGTTTATTGTCGCCCCCAATCGACGCTTCTTCGACGCTGAGTGACTGTGCTGACGAAACATTACACATTCATTGTGCTGTTACACATATTTAAGTTACACTATGAAGTAGCACTCGCGTTTACATCAGAAAATTTGCAATGAAGCTGAAACAGTCTGAACATCGGACGTAGAAATGCTGAGAGAAAATTTACGTACAGGTGAGTATCGCACTGGAGCAAGAAGGAGAAAGGATAACGATGAAGGTGCTAATGCGTTCGCTGGGGACAAATTACTCAAAACGTCTGCTCTAGAATGGAAGACGAAATGTTCGTTAGTGTTTACGTACTACTTTGCGAAATTTTTGAGCTGTTGTGTTTTCCACAATAGTGTCCAATTGTCTGGATTTCATTAATACAGCGCATAGTCTCTCAGCGTAAAGGAAACGCAGCGTCGAACTAACATTCATATCCCCAGATTGTTCGTAAAATACATACAGATCTGAATTTGATTCAGGGTTCAAATTATCTAGAAATCTACCTGAAGTAGACGCGGATTTTCGAGCATTCAGAACGGGGCTTTCATTGGGGGTATGTTTGGTCTCAATATAAACAACTTCAATTTTGATCTCATCTCATTCTAAAACCTCAGCTATAAGGTTTTAATGCTTAAGGAATGAAAGCGATACGGTCAAAATTCGAAAATCGAAAAAACAGCAAGCGATAGAGCCAGAAAGCAAATGAACAAAATCGTTTACTTAGCCCTTCGTCTCACACCACAAACTTTTGACACATCTGGTGGAATTTTTTCCCCATTCTTTCCGTTATTACTTCTTCATTTTGTTGTATATATTTCTCCCCAGTTATCAAAAAAAAAATCGCCTCTAACCCTGTTCTGCGGCACATACTTTTACCATGTGAAAATACATACAAGCTGATGTTCCGTTATATAAGTACGTAATGTTCTTTTCATATTTATCGCCACTTTGTTCGCAAACAAATGCTCTTACAAACCATTCCGAGTAAACATGTACTATACTTGCTATTGGAATAAGCTCAATTTGTTTCAATCCGGTTCAATCCAGTGACAGCTCATGCCACCTCTACAAATGCTCATTCGATCGTTTTGAGCCAGTTTTATGCCGGAAAAAAAAGTTGTCACTCCGCAAGAAGATCACAAGCATAACGCGGACGATGAATGCTTAACCAACACTCAGTAATCACACATGGCACATTTATGAGTTATCAGCAAAAATAGCAACGGCAGTTGTAAAATGTATAGCTAAAAGTTCCACTACCACTTGAAAGTGATAAGCATAGAAACGCACTGCTTGAGTGATAAATTCTGCAACAGATTGATTTGCAACGAGAGATTTTACAATAAAGTGATTTGCGATGACAAATTTTGCAATGACATGCCGATTCTATTCCATCCATTGCAAGATCGCTCAATATTATTGGCTTGAACGATTGTCGACACGAGACAATAGATAAGCATCCGACAACATGGATCACCATGTCTAGGGCTATAAAGTTGCGATAAACATCACTCAGAGTCAAACGTAATGCCGATGTGACATATCACCAATATTTATGTACTCTAATGCACTCACTTCTCCACTACCTCCCCACACGTTATCGAAAACAACCAATCGCTTGTTAGAAGGTCAGTTCATCGGTATCGACAACAACCAATGACGAGCCGTTAAAGTTGCACTTTTGGAAGTATAGGAAGGTAAATTCTTAACCAGTTTCCCGTAGCAAACACGTAATAATATATTTGTGGCACAAATTAGATTCAGTAAAACTCTTCACTCGCATTGATGGACTTGAGCGAATGTGACACATACTTCCTCAAATGCTCGACATAGCTTAAATTAGAATTTAACTGGTTGCGACTCTATTCTACAGTATTTCTCTCAATATGATCAACTAGAAAGTATCATGAAACGGTAACGATGAGCACTAAAATATGGAAATTTATTCTCAAATTTACGGTTATAAAGTTTCATTTGAAAGCGTTTCGATGGGACGAACCACTCAAGCATAAAAGCCGAATGCGGCGATTTGCTTTCGCAAGCTGTGTTCCCATTTTTGGCCGATGCCGCTAACAGTCGCCGCCGTTTGTCGAGAAGGCGGTCCCTTCCATACCTGGTACTATAACGGCAAAGAGACAACGGCACTCAGAAGAGGTCAACACGTTGCTGCGGAATCATTTGTCGACGCGAGTGCGATGATCATTTCGCACCATACCTACCGACTACCTCAGCATAGACAAACACAGATCATATCGAGCTCGCAAGGCAATGTTTGCTAGTGCTAGTTCAGATGAACTATAACGACAAAACTCTGAGCAGTAAAATATCCTCGGAGCCCCTCGAATATTGGCATCTGCAAAGATGTGGCACATTTATATTTCTTGATGAAAAGTTTAACCAATACTGTGAATTTCAACGATGAATTCTCACCAAAACTCGTAAAGGTTTTAAAAAGTACAACTGGTCAGTTCGTTAGAGATGAATTTTGAACCGTTGAGACTTGTGACTCTAAAGGTAGGGACACGAAAGCAAAATAAGTTTGCACTATACTATTGATAGAAATATTATTCACTTCATCTACAGACAAAACAACGATTCCAGACCTCTGCACGATCAAGGGAATGAAGCAGCACCTATCGAAATAAAGCAATGTTTTACGAATGTGACCGATATGCAGTCTCTATATGTCACATTTTTTAATTCTTGCGAAACTCAAAAAAGCCCCACGTTCCTCTGTTCGTTAATACAGAAGAGAAGCATTTTTCGCAGAATTCACTCGAAATTGAAGATAATTTCACATCCGAATATACTTTTCTGCAACGAAGTTATAAATGTGAAGTAAAGAGATTACTGTCAGACTGTAATAGTTGAGATTGTTCGGAACTATATTCGCAACGAAACGATGATCAAAGAAGATACGGTCTCTTTATTATCCATAAATGATTCAAATCGTTAACACCGTGGCGATAAGACTACGACTTGAAATTAGTTCTTCTGTTCTGCGATCATCGAAAGTTATTCATTTTGTTGTTAAACTCTCTTTGGAATTTCATGTGTGGAATTCGTCGATGTTACAGATGCTATATGAATGACAGTTTAAAGAAAGTACCATGGAAGTACTAATTACTAAGAAATCACTGTCCGTGGACTTTTATGGTACTCCTCACATTGTGTATCGTAAGTTAGCGAAAAGTCGTCGCACATTCAATGTTTTCTTTATATCTTCAAGTGGAGCATATATACACGCAATCTCGCACGTTAGTATTTTACAGCTATTAAGCATGCAACTTACAAATAGACTTCCTTCTGCAACCTTCTCAAAACGGGCAGATGTGCACGTAGAATCTGTTCGACATACTCTTCATCGAAAAAATTTCAATTTTCCTCGTCTACTTTTGCCGCTCTTCAGTCAAACGACATAGGACGTAGCACACTTTACCGCTCTATCCCCCGGCGATGCGAAAGATCCATTGGGACAAAAGTTTTGAAACTTAAAAGATTATAACCTGAGAATGGTGCATCGCAGAATAATGACAAATTCACCTGCGGAAATCCTCTCCAATGAGAGGATCAAGATAGGATGTTCCCGTTGAGGAATTTCAAAATTCTCTGCCAGTTCCACACCTCAAGACGAAAACTATGTTTAGAAGTGTCTTATACGCAAAGATTACTAAACGATACGAAAGCCGTTTGTGCGATGATTCAACCAATATTCAGAGAAGACTGGCATGCAAATGTTTAAAAAAATCTTCGCACAATTGCACACTTTTTGCATGCGATGGTTCAGCGAACATTTGATGAAGTCTAGCATGTGAAGGCTTAAGGAATATGTAGAAAACTATTGCACGCAAAGCCTCAATGAATATTTGGAGAATCCTCGAACGCGAAGATTCAGTGAGCACTTCGAGCAGCATAGCATGTTAGCTTCTCAGATTATTCAAGTAATTTCGAGCGTTCGAAGACGAAATGTTTTTTTTCTGGGCTAGGCGGATAAGAATGGAATTATATATCCCTCCGGTCAAAACATGCTCTGAAGTTCAGCGATACTCTTTTATAATCGCCTCATTACCGGGACCATGGTGAGTGTGTTCAATACTTGACATTTTCCAAGCAATCATTAAATAATAAAACGGTTCGCATGGTTCATTTATGCTCTCAGCTTCACTTCTTCTCAAGCTTTAACAATTCTACACGGGAACTCTAAGCTTTAACGATTCACGAGAAATGTTCCCTAATTTATTCAATACTCAATATATTCCGCAAATTATAATAGCTTGTCCCACTTTGCTCAGTATTTATAAGGTTCAAGCAACTTCGCGAGATATTTTAGTTCCACAGCGAGAATTCTTCAATTAAACCACTCAGTGCTATAGACCAAGCAGCACTCGGAAGCCTTCCGTCGCACTTTTCTTTGTGCATCAGCTATCTGCCTCTAGCAAGTCCTCATGAAATCTATAAAATTCAGCGTGGAGCAGTCTGCATAGATTGTTCCATGCAAAGATTCCAATTTGCAACTTTTGGCACTTTCCAAGGGAAAATAAGCCACTGTGTGCAAAATCTGCAAACATTTTTCTGTCTTTGCAACGCCACGATTCTTCACACGCCCTTGGCGGGAGATTGCAGATATTCAGCACCTTTAAAGGCTACAGAATCCAAACGGTAAGCTCGCAATCCATAATGATCGCCAACTTTCAGTTTTCAATTCGTAAGGGGTGCGATGACAAGTACGAAAAGAAACGAACATGTCATACAGTGCGCCTGAACTGACTCGTTTATAGCCACTTTGTGTGAGATCTTTTTCCTCTCTTTCTAACACGATTCCTTCTAGGATTATTTCTCTTATAGTTTTTTCCAGCTTTTCGTAGTTGCTGTACGATATGCACGCAATCCATTGGCACCCGATTTACCTCAAATCAGAAAGAGGTGGAAAAGGGGGAGAGAAGAACGATGGTGGAGGGAGTAGGGGGATTGGAGCATGGAGGGAGTAGTTGCCAATGTTTCATCCACCCAGCCAGTTCATCCACATACCCGATAATTCGACCATAATTGTATATTCAATCAAAGATTTGCCCCGAATTACCAATCACTCAAATGTGCGCCAACCGGATATATTATTATGCACATGTTTGCTTGTATTCATATGGTGAGCATAAATTTCGAGCGGAAATTGTTCGCGATTCCATCCACAATTCATCGGATCAATCGCTCACTCTGCTGTACGCCCTAATCAGTGAACCATACATGTTATTATTTACAGTACAAATCTGTCCGACCGACTGCAATGTATCTCTACTGCAGTGCAAATTTCTCAAATTTTTCTAATATTGCATTTCATTTTTGCAGTTGTCGTTCTTAATGTGCCGTTCTCAACCAAATCTAAACGTTTTGCATTAGTGAATGTTAGCGAGGAGGGTGCAACCTGGTTACCACTGTTATTTATTGCCTTTTTCGAGGTCAACGTGACCCAGCAAAGACTTGAAGATATATTTCAAGCTACGAAAAAGAGAAATGCAACGGCACTTTATTGCTGCAAATAGAAAAAGGCGGTTTTTGCACTTTTATAATGAAAAATTGGAACTTCTCAAAGAATTTTTCACCACTTCTTCGAAGCTATTTTCTAAACGTGGCACTGCGAACTTCAAAACTTAATCCCATCATCCCCAAACTGAATTCGCTTTCTCTTTCTTTTCCTAGTCGCACATCGTTATGGCGTCCAGTGTAACAAATCGTTACACTACATGTGGTGTCTTACATAGGCGCAATTTTCATTGGCCGTTGCAGTGAGCAATTACGACGTCGAAGCCAACTCCAGCAATGCATTCGGGCAGTTGCAGCCGGGACACTTGGCCGAAAGAAAAATCAGTTTTAACCAAGAACTCGAAAAGGCTTCGCCGTAGAAACAACACACACTATCGAATTCAGCTCCTCTTTCCCTTGTAATTAGTACCCTCTTTATGGACGGGATCCGCATAGTGTTACTATGGCAATCAAATTTCGTAGATCTGTGCTCAGAGATTAAGAAGCTGAAACCACCAGAAAGACAGGAACAGGTATGCACGCACACCTGCACCTGTATGAAATTGAAAAAGTGCGTAAAGAGGAATATGGGTATTAAAATGATCTCAAATAGAAGTGTGAACCCTAATGGCAAGTCTTTTGATCAAGGAAGTAGCATATTCCTTACAGTGAAAATGCAACCACTTCATTCCACTATCTATTTTCACAAGGGGACATTGAAGCACTAGTGCGGTTCATGTAAAGACAAAAGACGTAGTTTCAAGGTATTTTCCCTGCTTCATTCAATATTAATTTGATTTCGAATGCTCTATACTTGCTGCAGATAACGTGCAATCCCTCAATCAAAGCAATACCGCAGTGCAAAAGTTCACCACTATGGCACCAAAAAAGCGAATTTTATTATATCTTTACTTCAGCGGTACAAGTTGTATTTTATAACATGCCATCTGAATGTTCATCGCCACCTTCTTCTCCTTTATCATTTTAGTACGGCCTCGCAAGTATAAAAGAACAACTAAGAGGATGAAAGAAGAAAATGTGATGCCATTCAGCTCTCAATTACTAACATCACGCGTATACGTCATAGGCGAACTACACTCTAAATGATGCAATCTCAAACTTTATGGCAACTGATATTTGAACGAATAACCGACCAAAAAAGAGGAATACTTGTACAGAAGAGATGGATGAACGAGAAACTAAAAGGAAAAATGAACAAAAATGGTTAAAGTCAAAAGAAACAAACTATAATAAAATTCAACAAAATCTACAATGCTTTAACGACGTTACCTGCCGTTTGTCGTCGACCACTTCCGTTATGTTTGCACTCGTTACTGCAGCGTTTCCACCGCTGGTTCATGATTCTGATGTCTCAGCAAGTCCACTTAAATACCAATACAATCAAATTCCAGAAAATACAGTACGCCCGACGTAACTGATAACGAAACTTCATATTACAATGAATAAAACATAGTTAAGCAACAAACTGTGTTTTATTTGTTGTAAAATGGGTAGAGGTAGCATACTCTTTGTAAATCACAACAGCAGATTTGACCTTGCACTTGTACCATAACAATGAACAAAACTATGAAGGCAAGCTTTGCCACACCATCTTACAAGATTCAGTATGACCCACGCAGCTCGGACCTAGATGGCTGAATGAAAGCAAGAAATTCAAGTTTCTTGACGTCATATCCTGAGCTCATGAACTGGAGCTCGCGAAGATAAGGCGTTTATATGCGCCGAGATACATCCACGTTTTAGGCACCCTGCAGAAACAGGTCTATGTGAGCATGCGTAATATAACATCATACCTGCATGTAAAACGCAGGTGAACTCCGCTGCAGCGCATGTTTCTCCCAAGGCTTCTGTAAAATCGCTATAACAAGATCACCTGCAGGATCGGTGAGGTGAAGCCCGGTCTTCATTTCTAGAACCCTAAGAAGCACCCAATCCGCTACCTTGAAAAAATAACCAGTTGAAAATATTTGTGCCTTGCGCTGAAAATCCATAGTGAAAAACACTGTTGGAAAAATTAAGTCTGAAGCGATTTGAAAGCATTAGCAGTAGTGATGGTGGTATTTCAAAGAACGGTTATATTCCGCACGGTTAGGAGCATTCAAGATATTCTGCAAAACCTTGCAACGAACCACCTCATCAAATCCACGTCAAAAAACACATCATCGTATACACACACACAGACACACACGCACACACCTACGGCGGTTGACACGCACGCGAAGTAGGCACGCATGCACGCACGCGTGTGCATGCACATGCACACATACACATCTGCGTAAACGCACGCGGAAATACGCGCTCGTGTGCGATGAAAGACAGGAGACGCGTCGATGGACACGAAGGGATGAAGAAGACAAACTGAGTCTGTAGGAGGAAGGAAATGGAATCCAAAGCACTTCTTCATCGAACACCACCAGGAATTACTACGGGAGGGTGTGAACTGTCCTCAACTCGCTGAGAAGCTTCGCCTTTACAAAAATGTTCTGATCCACTTCAGTAAAAAGTTGACGATGCCGTACTTTTCGATTTCAAGGAAAAGCTTTTCGTAGCAAACCACATAAAAGATCTTTACATAACCAGTGCACAGTTTCGATTTGAACTTTTATATTCAGTGCGGACTCACAATTACCTGTACAAGAAACAAGTTGTGACATCATGGACCAACAGGGAATGAAACTAGACTCTATGTGGTTTGGACGATTGTTTCGCATAAACATGATCGGATTTCGTCTCTCTAGGGATTGTCGCAAAAAAAAAAACTCAGAATGAGGTTGGGTTAATAGGGCGATAGTTTTTTACTGATGTCTGCAAAGGATACCGCGAAAAAGAGTTTTGCCTCTAAAATTTCTTGTGATACTTGAGACATCGTGTTTATTTTTGATTGAGTGATGCTAGTAGGAGTCACCAGGATCCTCATCACCTTTGCGGATGATTGGGATTCAGGATGCATAGCCGATGTCACCAGCAAACCAATTGTGTTTATATTCCTCAGTGGTCCAAAAAGAGATGTTCTCACTCCCCTATCGTAGGTTAGTGGATAGCATTTGAGGAAGCCTCAGCCAATCCAACGAGCCGACAGAATCTCTGTAGGTTGAGAAACTAACATTCCAGAGAGTTCTTACCAAGGTCCCATTTTCCTTCGTAAAACTTAAAACCTGGATAGCATCGCAAAAAACCAATATTCTACACCACTAACTTCGTTCATGCGATTAATGAGGAAGGTATTGCGTTGTTTGCCTAGCTGAACCAGGAAACCTTTTCTGCCAAGCTCGTCGTCAACGACCTTTGCAATCGCTTATCGACGTGCTTGAAATGTTCCACTCAAATACAGTATCCCATTTAAAACGCAATATGCTGCGTTGCTCGATGTCTCAGCATCGCATTAATCCGAGTTGTTTTGCATTGCACACAAATTCTCACTCACAGTATCAATTCCAATCCGACTAAATAACATGGACAAGTGCCGTAGAGAATACAATAAATATGCACAAAGATGCGAGAAGACACAACTTTCAATAATATCAAGCATCTACTCTGTTATATTTATAGAAAGCTGAGCAATAGGTTCACACAAGTGGGAATTTCTATGTTGATGGATAGCGTTCATGAAACTAACGGCGTGGCAAAATCTATGAATTTTAGTGACACCTCTCTGCACGCTCCCGGAGCTAACAATGGAATTGTTCGGGATTTCTTGGAATCATATAAATGGTAAGATCAATTTTAAATGAAATCATGCCGGAGACTTTCTCTTGACTCAGCGATGAATTATATTCTATACTCTCAAATCTATAATTATACCACTTGAAACGTCTAAGAAGTAGCATTTGCCCTTTACTGCAATGTTTCTTTGTCGGCAGTGGTTCCCTAGCAGATCTATCGAAAGCACTTGTGGTAGATTAATAGCTGGAAAAAAACTGCAATCTATAGATGTCCTCGAACTATATTGATCATCCATTTTTAGACAAGCTGAGGTATGTAGTAATGAAAAACGACATCATTAGGCATCTCATTTCAAAGAAAAATCGGCTAAATAAAATTCTGTTCTGTTCTTAAGAGCCGTAATTCGACCGCTTCGAAGATCATCGATTGGTTGAGAAATCAAGACAGAAGGAGACCTCTGCAGATGCCATATGCATCGATTATGCTAAAGTATTTAAGTTTGTCTGCGATGCACAATTCGACAAGAAACTGAACAGTTACGATGCCGATGATTATCTGATGCAGAGAATAACCTCGTTCACGATTTGTAATTTTTGTGTCCATATTGGAAAACTTTTTTCTAGCTGTCGTCCTGTTTCCAGAAGTGTACCCCATCGTAGCGTTCTTGAATCTTTTTCGTATAAATGATATGATGCATGGATTAGCAAGCTCATTCAAGGTATCTACTAATGAACTGTCAAACTCTCTCCTATCGCTTGTTGGCTCACTCCAATGAATTTCAGCGTAATCTTACACTATTTTGTAAAAGGTCAATAGCATAGCAACTTGGATATGGCTATTCAAAAAATTTAAACACGAATATCATATCGTTTTATGATCTCATAATGGATCATTATTCAAATCTACTGCTGCAGTGTCATTCTATTCGCAACTTGAGGGTTTTCGGTTCGGCTCGACATGCAATGGAAACATCAACGTCGCTGTGTTAGCGGAAAACGTTCAAAGGTGCGACTCGAGCTATTTCCCATAAGATTATGAGCATTGAAATACGTCCACAATATCCTCTACTACCTTGCACAGGTTTGGTCGTCGTTATTGAATTCCGACAAGGCCGTGTGGTATTATTCTATCAGAAGTGCCTTTTGGAAAATGTTCAACAGCTCAAGCACCTCGATTATAGAATTTGCATGCGAAATTTTTGATCTGAAAGCATTAAACCATTGACCATAGCAAAGAATCCCCGATGAGCTGCCATAATCTTCAGCTGGACCGAATAGCTTTACTTATGACGTTGCTTGCTTCCGCAGTGCTGTATCATTTGAAGTCGTTTTCGACAAGAATTCATCGCTCTTTATTGGTCGACTCCAGAGTTTCGATCTCATATTACTCTATAAGTTTGGCATCCGACGCCACTATACTTCTCTTTTTTCTTCTTCATGCTCCCATTCGTCCACATTGTCTTCCTTGTCCTTAATCTCCGTTAAACCGAACTTAATTTCCGAAGTTCTAGTTTCATCCTGTTCCTCATCATGCATTCATTTCCTCTCTATTCATTGAATAACGAATACCATACGTATGCTGGATCACTTGCATGCAAAACAGGATAAGGATCCAGCAGCGTTCACTAGTCTCGCCCATCGGGTGCCTAGTAGTGAACAGACTCGTATACGTTGAATACGTTGAACAGCTGTGATTTCATCGATTTCGTCGTTCTCTCCATCGATGCAGCTGACAATTTTTTCATCTTTCTCGATCCTGAACTCGCCGCGTCCTAGCAGTGCCATGTAGAAGTCGAAACCCCATCTTGTTGGCAGTCTGCCCCGTTCTTGCTTTCCATATTGCCGTGGCCAGTAGTACATCGCCTGGTGGCCGGCCTGCTGACGACATAGGTTTCGGTTATTCGGAGTCTCCTTCTCCTAGCCTTTCTTCCTCCACGAAGTACCTGCAAGGCAGCAGGGGCTGCGATCTTTTTCGGCGGATCGTACTCGCCGTGATGCGAAACCGTCATTGGGTAATGTGACCATTTTTTAAGTGTTGGCGCGCCACCGCCAACCCCAGTCACACCCTGATGAATTTCGCCATCGGTTGGTCAGCGCCTGCCTATTCAGCATATTCGCAGGCAACCGTCATATCTGACGGCCGTTCCACGGTACTTCTTCGCGTCGAGCTGAGAAAAAGGAAACACGACCGCTCAGCAACCGTCCGAACAGACTCGTAATGAGTATTGATTTAATAATGTAGGACAATATTGATTAATTATGTTATGTGTTATATAAAATACATATTTGGTATGAAACACATGAAATATGTGTATAGAATATACTGTGTTATGAAATAACATTACTGTTTTATGATATAGCATTAAAAGCAAAAACTAATTGAGAAACTTGCTATCTGCACGCCAAGGAAGCTACAGTGTTATCTGCCAAAGAAGCGAATATATCAAACCGACTAATATATGCTATTTATATTGATATATAACAGCACGAAATGTGAACAGGATGTAAGATTTGAAAGGTCTTGGAAAAGTTGGGAACTTCTGCGCTGGGAAGGGTACAACGCTCTTTTTTCGTTGAGTGATTAAATAAGCATTAAAGGCGATTCTTGCGCTTGGTCCAGAACTAGCAACCATCACAATGCCAATCCAAGACTAGCGGCTTAACCTCCTTCTCCACGATGCACGCATATCGAGACTGCGCATTTCTACTGCACGAGTTTCATAATAACACAGATACGCTTGGAAAAAAGCATAAAATGAGAAACTGAGCAAAATATAGGTACAAATCTTATAAATAAACCGCAGTAAGTTTTTAATAAACCTTTCAAGAAGATCATAATAAGCTGGAATACCATGATGCTGGTTAGATCTTTAACTTCGCCTCCCGTCTCCTTTACCTCGTTATCATCTCCCCTATCCCCGCAAGTCAACGTGCGAGAATCAGAAAATCTTACTTCTCTCCGCCAGAAAGAATGAGGCAGAGAAAAGGAGCGATTAAGACATGAGAGACCTCGTGGGGCAGGGAAGTTCTGAGTGAAGTTTTCAACAGGTCAGTCAAAGGCCTGTTCGAAAATGGAATGAGTTTTTTTTGCGAGGGGGGGGGGGGGGGGGG
>JAARMF010000266.1:92519-105414 GCA_022844705.1 Toxascaris leonina
GAGAGAGAGAGAGAAAAGGGGAAGAATTGCTTAAGAAGTCGTTTTGAGATGGGCACGTCCTGTCGTTTTCTGCATGAAGCTTGAAAGAACCACTCCTTCGAGTTCGTAGTATTAGCCTCTTGACTAACAACGGGTTGCTACAGGCAGACAAAGCAATGATTTTGCTCGATATTTCGGCATCTTGCGTCAACATCAGTGTTTTTGTTTATGCGCGATATCCATAATGCTGTAGGAAGGTTTTACTTTCAAATGAATGGTTGGGGATATTGTTTCACTTGTTTCCGCCAAAACTGCTAGCAAAGAAAAAACAACGACTAATGCATGTATTTTAGTGTGGTAAAAACGCGTGCTGTAAACGTTTGAATAAGATTTTCTCGATGTCAACGAAGGCTTCGTACGATCTGCTGAACTTTTACGGAACCAGGCGGATTCTTGAACAAAGCAATAAATTACCAAAATCCGAAAGAATAGACGATACGAGATCGGAAGAGGTGCTGAGCGGTTGAGGCGTCCCTCAGCATTCGCTTGCATGCGTTTTCTCCTCTGGTAAGTGTGAAAATGACGGCCTGGAATTCTGAAATTTCTGAAGATGTTCTGGAATTTTTGAGTGCTCCAGGGAAGAAGTTACTAAATGAACTTCATGAAAAGCGTAATACTTTTACCGCAAAATAAAAAGCAATAAGGAGAATTTGTGGTGACAGGGCTTAAAGAATTGGAAGTATCCTCCGAATGCAAAGCTCGCGTTACATAGAAAAGTGAACGTTTTTTGCGAGAAAAATTTTGTTTTGAACGCGAATCGAACTCACATAGTGCACTGAAGACAATTTGGGATTTTAGACCGATGAGGTCTGAAGAATGGGCTGATTTTGGAGTAGAACCTTCATATGGCTTTCGGCTCCTAATTTGCCAAATCCGCTTCGAATCGGCAAGGACAAAGGAATAGTGCAACATGGCTGAAGCCATGCGCATTGCCTGGATCCACGTAGGAAGCAGGCTGCGCATGGGATAACGAATAAGGTGACTAGACAATACTAATCTTACCGTCAAGTCGGTGTCATGGTCACATATGCGAATCTATACCTTGAAATGACATCTTCGTTGGGGAGGTCTGGTCACTTTCTTTTTTCTCAAACAACTAGCTAAGAACGAGGCTAGGCATATGGCTTGATCGCATTCCTCCCTTTCCCAACCAGGCATCTCGAAGTTAAACATGCAGAATATATATCTCACAATAGAGGCACATACCTCACAATAGTTTCTCAATATCGCTCTCTTCATCAGATAAAATTCAGCTAAGCCAGTTTGATGCAATGACGTTTAATCTAAATGCGCCATGGGGATGGATGTGCAATTCTGACTGAATGATGAAAAAAAATGGAACCGTAGATTGATGATCGAATATGTGGAATTGAGCATGTGCTTTAATTTGCTCATTCTTCGTGCATCGAGTGAATTATTGACAATGTGAAAATGGGCGCTCAATAATACGGATGCCGTCTGCGGTCGGTAGCGCTCCACTCATCACATCTGCTGAACGATGGATGCTTCACCGCATATGGTGAATCCCTCGTTCATCACCGACGTCAACATCCTCTAAGGAGGGGACAGAATCGCATGAAGGCATCAGTTCTTGTGAAATTTTCCACCATCAAATCTTTCATTATAAACAATCAACGTTGGTGACTTGGAAACTCCCTAATACCGTAGATTACGAAACAAAAACATCCTTTGCTCAGTGATTAGGGAATCAATGAGTGGCGATGTTCGACGCTAAGAAAATGGGCCAAATTTAATTCCTAATTCAAATGCGGCATAAAATGTGTAATGTGACAAAAAATATTGACTCTTAAGTCATCGAATGCTCGGAAACGAAGAAACTGGCTATGACTTTCGGAAGATAGCAATCAGCTCCCCTAATTTTAACCTTATACGGAGAAAGAGATCGGCTCTGAACCTGTAGAAGATTATTCCTGTTATACTTCCGAGGCACCGACATGATACATTTTTTTAGATATGGTTCATTAGGCAAACATGCTACTTCGATGTTTTCCTTAGATGCATCTTGATAGTAATTTCAGCCATAAAATACAATGCAGTCACTCAAATAACAGGATGTAGCACATTCATCTCGTTTATTGAGGATTTCATCTATACGCTTCATAGTTCTCTTATAAGCTAATAAAAAATAAAAACATCAGTCGAAAAGAATTCGAGTCAATATACAAAAATCTGACTTCTGCCGTAAATATCACTGCTGGTAGTGTCAATTGTAGCGTGCAAGCGGTTGTAGCGTGCAAGCGGAAGTATTTCTGAGTCACACAGGAAAGAATTGGAAATGAATATTCCGCTTCATGCAATTCCGTCGTTTTATGAGAGAAAACTAACGCACAAATCGAGTTCAGAACTTGGCACAAATCAGGTTTAGATATTGCTGTTTATTGCAATTTATCTATAGTTGATTTAACGGTGCTACGACATCGCAGTTCACTTAATACTTGAAATAACTACAACGGATATCGTTATTCAAAACCGATTTCTATTTGATTCAATGATCTCTCTAAAAAATGCTCTTTTTCTGAACGATTTTCCTATCACATGATCAAATCGCACGAGGTTGTCTGTCTCTCAGAATGCTCAAATACGTGCCCCCCAAGTGACCGTGATGCGGTCATTTTGATGGGGCCCACCCACGACCGGCATAAAAAAGCAACATTGGCGCCCTCAGTCTTAGGTGCCATCAACATTTCATTCCATTTTTCATATCGTTAAATTTGCTTGGTCAATCTTACATTTTGACGATCATCATCCCTTCTATGCCTCTATGACCTATTTACACTAGCTTAGTTCAGTTCATTCACCTCTTGCTACATTATATGTACCGTTCCGAAGTCCCAGAGTTTTGGTGTTCTTCTAAAAACTTTAGAATGACAATAAGCATTTCAGAGGAACTACCGTAGACAGCGACTGAGTTGCTTTATTGTTTTTACGTTACTGGCATTGTTTTGCTCGGTTTCGATCAATCAGTGATCAGAAAAAACTGAGGTTTTCTATATGAGATTCAACTTGTCTCAAGCAATGTTTGAGTCACTACCGCAAGATGACGTAACCGATGACTTCATATACCTTCTTCTAGAAACAGGCAGAAGTTTTTGCGCCAATTCGCATTAGTTAAGTGGTGTTCCAATTGCGTGATTGTACGGGCGACAAAGTTTTTCTGGCAGGGATCTTCAGCCCAATTCCCATCTCGTGCACTTTCGAACGCACCAGATGTCGCTATACATCGCTGCTCTCCACATAAACAATTACATATTAGCGTTCAGTAATCACGCGTAAAACGGTCCAAGGCCAAGGATGCATGAGTGCACCGGCAGCGGTTCAAGAAAAATTATTTCAGAAAATGAAAAGCTCTCACAACATATGGAACTGAAATGAACAGAAAGCCATCTTAGTAAGCCCAAGAGGTATGGGAGACAACGGTGACACTTAACCAAACTAAAAAGCGCTGCTCTAGGTGATTACATATATGCTGCACTATTAGTAAGTAAAGAGCGCGTTATTAGGCCCAAATAAGTGAGATATGGATACACGTGCTCATGCCCTTTGAGACATGTTTGACAATCCGAATGCTTCCGAGCGGTTCCTGGTCAAGCATTCTTTTGCTCTGTGTAGTCTGAAATAGTCATTAGGTGGTAGCGTGTTTTTCCTCTAACTTTTCCAGTTTCACAGTTGTTCAACAGTATGCGGGTTCAGGTATGATGCCTTCAAGACTGCTGCATGGCTCAAGAAACTTGAACTGTTAACAAAACAAGGCAAATTACAGGTTTTCACACCGAGCATTAATGGTTGGTAGAATCATCTCAGAGAGGTTATGGCCGCTGAGCTGTCATTACAGCTACCACTGAGAGACTCAAATTGATGACCGCCTCGTGCTCGGCAGAAGGAAACGCTACTGTCGATCGATGCTCCACAGGTGGCACTCATCAAAGTCGACGAGTTGGAGCAGGGGGATGCGGGCGGATGTATTCGATATTTTGAAGTATCCGGCAAAATTTCACATCGAGCCCCGTCACGCCACTACTCCATCACTAATTATTCATGGACTACCTCCACTCCTAATACGGCAAGTGCACAACAAATTTCATTAGCGTTCAGTGACAATTCACCCTGAAATATGCTCTGCATTAATAAAATCTACCGGAATTCACATATTATTGGCGCTATCGCAAGAATGAACTATCGTCATTTCACGATGCACCGTTCGGAAAATTAACGTTAAATCAAAACATCGACAAGCATAGTAAAGTGAAATGAAACATCGCCAGTCGAGAGGTTAAAGGTCAGAAAATGTTAAAATCAAGAGCTCCGAACAATATAAAGGATATAATTTTAGCATCTTTTCCTGGATACCTCACGTATCATAACGGTGGTGACCTGCCACTGGCAAAAAGCATATCATTACTGATCCATTCAACGGTGACGATCGAAACGATTACAATATTTCCTCATCGCTATTTTATACATTCTTGAAAAATTCCATTTTTAAACATTCAAATCCGATTCGGCGAAAATATCTTTGCTGTTATTTTCAATTCTTTTTTATATTACTGTTGGTAAATAAAGCATTCAGCGTGGTTAGCAATAGCACAGCGAACTGCATAAATTCACACACTCATTTATCGGTTCTTATGCTCATGCCATGGATACTTTCTAGAACACACTACCAATTTCCTGTGCTCCCTTCTATCCATGTCGATTGCTCCAATTCTACCTTCTCCCCCCTCTCCCCACTATACGTTTTTTATCCCTCATGCCAACTGTTATAATATCGTGCTCGACGTGGTCACAACATGGTGATCATATAAATGCGACTAATATATACCGTATTTTCCTCACGCGATCGCGAAGCCTCGTGGAGCTTCTTTCACCCTGAAATATGGCTCTGCATCAATGAAATCTACTAGAATTAGCACAAATCATTCAACGAAGTGATAATGCAGCAAATTGCGCATAATATTTGTATTGGACAATAAAAAAAAATTAAAGAAGATGGCGGGAATTGGCTGGTTGCTATATATGAGATAGAGGTGGGAGGGGATGGGAAGGGAGGGGGAGATGGGCGGAAGATGTGAGTTGCTGAATGAAGCGACTCGATGCTTATGAATTCCTTCCTAGAGACCGAATAGACAGAGGAAAACTTTGAACACTAGAAACCAAGTTGCTCTGTTCAGCGTGCTCACAAACCAGGTTTGGTTTGAGAAAACTGTGAGGGAAAGCGGAGATAACCAAGCAAGGCCTTGTTGTGCTTACAATCCCATATTCGAATAAAGCTATAATTCATGGCTCGATTTGAATAGTCTTTATTTATATGAATATAGGAAACTGCATAGAAGCATTAAGGATACACATCAACACGAAATTAATAAAAAAATATCGTTGTAAATGACATGAATAATAACTGCTGCTTGCATCTGTCTTTTAGGAGTAGGGGAGGAGAGGGAGGGGGGGGGGGGGCTTCTACAGCCATTATGTCCGACCCACAGACCCAAACTTTTAGCCTCAAATACTTATGAAAGTTTTGCTCTTTCTTGTTGCTTATGCTCACATAATTTTTGTTTCCCCATTTTGAGACTTTCAAGTAAATAAGTATGTGAATAAACGTTTAAAGAGATGTTGCTAACGAGTCTTTCTCGATAAGTAGTGAATTTTTTGCGTAAATGAGTCGATGGAAATATTGAAGTTAGTAGCGGGGCTATGACAAATTCGATGGCCCTAAATCCCATGAGAACCTTCATCAAATCTTATGGATTTAGGTGATGGAATTTTATTGGAAGTTGACTGAAGAAGTTTTCGAACATGTCGGACAGGAAATGAGGATTTAGGTGGAAGAATAACATCCAACCATTCCTAGGATTCCGGAACACCTAAAAATGAACAAGTTTGTGATACATTTGCGATCGCGCGAATTTGTGACCTTATTTGTGGCCTACGAGATTAGTGCTTAGATCAGTGTTATTTTCTGCATAGAAATACTGCCAAGATATATTCCTAACAATATCGCTAAAATACCGCTTTCAACATTTGGAGATCTCTAGAATGAGTAAATGAGAACTGGTAGCAATAAAACTTCATTATTTTAGAACAATGAATGCAGATAATCAAAATACACTCGCATCATCGATATACATCAAATAATATTACCCCCTAAGTATCGATGCACAGTTACTCCAACCGCATACGTTATGTCATCTCTATCTGCAGATCGAGCAACGAGAAGCGATAGCAACATGGATATCCAAGAGATTATGCCATTTCTTAGTATCGACAACTCAATCAGTGGCAGTGGGCAAATGCGCTGAACAGATTTCCTATTTTTATTCTTATTAAGAACTTCTGCGAAACACGCATTATATTGACGTCAAGATCGTCCGCTTGCATCGGAGGGCACGGTAGTTCAATCTCTTGTACCCCACAAGATATGGCGATAAAATTCGATAACAATGGTTGACACCAAACATGATATTTTAAAACCCAAACTTCGTCCAAGTTGATCACTGCTTAAAGAACCATACAATCCGTAAATCACATTTGGTCTTTCAATTGCTCATCGAATTTTAAAACTAGGGATGCTGCACCTCCTATCAGCGGCGTCTCCCCTCTGCAGAGGACACCTCCGCTCTGACCCATTCCCTTTGTCCTCAGCCAACTCATAAACATCAAACTTCAGTGATAAATTGCCTTGGTAGAAACGTACACAGGAAGATAACGTCACTGATTTCCAAAATGCTGTCACGGTGGCATCCTCATTCGAATATTGCAGTTAATGTCGTGCACAATCAACCTTTTCATCTCATACTGTTTCTACCGTGCACTTCGCTGAACTTCGCCAGAAACGCATTATGCAAGCATCTCTTCTTTGCGTATGTACAAATTTGCATGTACTTCCGTTTTTGTGAGATCTGAGTTGGTCAAGCATAAGCCATGATGAATGGCCTCTGCTCGGCGATTCTACTTGGGGAACGGTATCGCTTCAGAATTATGCAACTGCACAGCATGGATCGAGTCTTTTGCAATCCATGACAAACGCTATGCGTTTTTCAAACTGCCAACCACTGAAATGAAGATCTCAATGCAGCACATAAAAATAAGCAGCGCAGCAACATCAACGAATTAATAACAAATTGAAGCGATGAATAGTTATGCAATATTTGCTGTTTCAATTTACTCGTCACTTAGTTCATGTTGTCGTATTTCTTCGTTACTTTTTGTAATAAAATTACTGTGGTGCATGTGCAACAACATAAAATCATTAAACGTATTTGTCTTCGAAGACAATTTCTCAACAAGAAGCAACACTAAATAACCTCAGGTATCTTCAAAATTCAACGTCGAGCAACATAGTTCTCGACTTCTTCAGTTGACAAGAGAAACGGCATGACAAGGCGGTCCACAAAGATGATCCCCATATTGATACAAATACACGTACAATAGCAACAAATAGAACTCGATGAGGCGAGCAATTATACACGTCGTATAAGCATAGCTTTTCTTTACAATATATTTTCTATAACTTAATAATGCATTCAGTTGAGTGATAAGAAAAAATGGACTACTCCACGAGGAGTAATCCACCTCCGTTTTTACATCAATGGGATCACTTCGGTGATCTCTCAAAGCTTTTATGAGAATGTGATTAAAACCACTGCCGTCTCAGTAAGCTGAATCCTACTAGAGAAGACCTCTCAGATATTCAGTGAATTTCATACGAAATATTTGACAAGAATGCAGAAATTTCAGATTACGTCTCGGCCCTTTTCTTTTTTCTCCTTTTCATCTTACTTCCTGTCTTTCAAGTGAACTCTTCATAAAAACACAGCGGAACTCGTAAGACCTAAGCATAGACAATGGAAACGTTAACTACTATGCAAAAATACAGCCAAGAACGGAGATGGGCGATGGTGGCAGCCATTCTTCCCACTCGAAACACGTCTGTTCGAATGCTTTTCACATAAATTTTCTGGCCATTCAGAACGAAAGTTTGTGACGCCATCTCCTGGTTCCATCTATGGGCGTATTAAGCGCAATTTTTTAGCTACTCCCTTCAATTTAGCCTGACTAGGTTGCTGCATTGCCGTGGTCATTAAGATATCGCTCACTTTAAAGATCATCAGTGTGCAAGTTAAGAATGTTCATCAGCGCTTCTCTCACATTCAAAGAAACCCGCCCTAACCGTGCCTCTCCGTCTTACCGCAGAACACATGGATAAGACAAAGACATCTTTAAGGTGCTTCTTTGATGTTGTCCAATCAGAAAATATTTTCCTATTCTTCATTACATTCTACGGCGCTTGGAAAGATTGAAACGTATCATCCTCTTATCAGGCTACACAAACAGACCAGCGGAGCGCATAAAAGAATGGAGGTCTACTCTTTCGACAATCAACAACCACTACTTTGGAGGACTGAACTTTCGACAGAATGAACAACGACAGGGAAGGATATGAGCCAGACCGAGGCGAATAACAACTTATCATGCACCAGCTAAACTAAATGACCGTAAAGTGCCTCAGGCCTTTTTCAGTTTGGCGAGCACAGATTCGACTAGCGAATGTACATTGAGAGCACAGAAGTAAACAGCCGAGAGGTAAAGTGCAATGCACGCAGCCAACAGCAGCTCGAAGACGGCTGGTTTGACGCGATGAGCCGTTAGGCGATCCTCGAGTGCTCCATACAGTGAGATGTCGACCACGGAAACAGGCTCTACACTAGCACGACCACTTGCATACCTCAATTTATACATAACACTAGACAATGCGTAACATGACAACAGTACAAACTCTGGACTACGTTAATCCACACTCGCCGGAACCAACACGATCATTTGTGGACTCATTTCACAATACCACTTAACTTATGTACCACTTTATTTAGCCTCAAATAACGTACCGATAGAATGGGTAGAAATAAAAGGTCTAGAACAGAGCAAACTAACGAACTGATTTTAATATGCAGAACAAGGCGTGAGTAATGTCAGGAAAAGGGTACTACGCCTTTAAAAGATCCGATGACAATACGCCGCTGCTCTTCAAAAACTGGCCGCTTTTCTCCAGCCAATATGTCGCCCCTGGCCTGCACATCAGAACCCTCGGGAAAAAAGGATTCGGTGCGACTAAGGATTTAATATTTCCTCTGTAGACCAGCCCCCTAAAGCCATTCCAACATATCTTGATGAAAGTTCTCCAGTGAAATTACGCTATTTACGCTATAGTCTTTATTAAACATCGAAAAGCCTCACATCGCAAAAGTTTCGGCGAGATCAGCTACAAGTGCCTGCGAGTCGCCAGCAAGGGGTCGTGGCATGCTGCCGAACCTCTTCACCCAATAGGCAAGCCTCGCTGGCTCAACACCACGCTTTGCGAGGATCGAACATGACGAAACGTTATCATCATATGCACAGCGCGTGCTCGGCAATTCGAAGACGTGCGCCAATATTGCTTCACTTATTGTTCGAACATTCGCCTGAAAATATGCGTTCATAACGAGCATTATGAGTTCGTTGATCGATAGCCGACCGATATCGACTGCATTATGAGAATCTTTGTTAGCAACGCTGGAATATTATACTCTTTTGTGAAACCCATTCAGCAAATCAATCAGTTGCATCCACGATAGAAAAGGAAATAATGCCTCACATGCTTTTCACTAAGGGATCGACGGACTGCCAAACTGACAACTAAAAAATTGTTTTTAGGCCATCTCAGAGCCATAGCAGAAGGCTAGTGATTTTGAATTTTATGGCACACTTGATGATGATTTATACATACGACGAACAACCGCAATAAGATTGTTAGGAAGACTGTCCTACAACACAGACCGGACCCAGCCTTCGTGGCTTGTGGAATACAACAAACCAACAAACAGATAGGTATACACGCAAAGACATGATATATGAAAAAATTGATGGCAGAAGCACTGGGACGACATGCTGCAAACGATGTGGCCTGGCCGTCTCAGCATTTCTTCACAGGCATGTGCCAATAATTGCAGAAGCGTATCAGGGGGTCTGCCAGGGTCTGCTACGATACGCGCTTTTGCAGTCTGACTCATCAAATCACCTGATTCCATGAACTGCGAAAAAAATATACACAGTAATACAGCAATCGACTGACATCACTAATATTTCAGCCAGACCAACCGATGGTCTATGTCTCCCAGCAGTGGCTGTTTTCAATCAACTTCAAAAAATTTGCATTTGCAATGAACATTAAGGGTACATCATGCGTCTTTGCATTGCAGTTGCTTGCTTGTGTATTCGTTGTTTTCAATTAGAATATCATTGTGGTTAGAATGCAGATTTGATCCACAGAATTTTACGGCGCTATGTCACGTCATGACCATCCATTACAGATTTGACGTTGATCTATGAATTGCAAATGAGGTTAAAGACAATCAAACGCGCCTAAAAACTTTCAGGTATTTTAAAGGCAGACTGGCTTCTATTCCACACTGAACACATTAGCAAATGCGCACAATTGTAAAAGATTTCGATGAAAGCTCTGCCTAATTATGATTTGTTTGCGAATATGGAAGCAGCCGACCGAATCAACTGCAAAGGTATAAATCCACTTTTTCAGCTGCTGTTCGATTTCACCGATGAGAAGTAATACCCGGTCAAATATGACATATGCGCAAATTCTCTGTAATTGCCTTAGAAGTTGTCTGATCAACTTGAACGTCATCATGGACAGTAAACCAATGGTGCAGACAATTGCTGCCAAATTTTTAAACTTAAACTTGCACTAGTTTCTGACTGGAAAGTACCACAAAGTTAGACATATACGCACACACATATACCACAAGCATGTACACATCTCCACAAATATGATATCGTTATAGAGCACTTTGCATATGCAAATTTGCAAATGCGCATACTGAGAGAACAAACTTCACTGAGCGCTCGTCGACTGACTCCCAGCAAACGAAGAAAAAAGCTACTTCACATCGAAACAACGAAGCTTTTCTGGAAAGCTAATTAAAACCACACAAGAGGACAATATAAAACAGCGAGAAGTAGTATGTAATAGTTTGATCCAAGCTGATTATTGAAGTTGCTAAGATTCACATCTCTGGAATATGAAGCTTGAAAATAATTATGCCGATTTAACAAGAAGGTAAACTCGTTTGCGTGATGAAAATGAGTATTTGTAAAGCAAACAAAGCCTTACTTCAAGCGCCTTCAAATCAAGTTGCTTAGGAGAGTCCAACAACGAAGTACGAATGGGATCCGTATGAGCTGTGAGCCGTGAAAGTGTAAAAGCAGGCAGTCGTCTTATCGAGTACCTTAATGCGGATATAAGTTGCACAAGAAATATATCTTACTATGCTTACCATACACTCCAATATCAGCTAGAATTTTAAAAATTCGTAGTTTCGCACATAACAGGTGGGTAGTGCGTCTTAAGGGGGAAGTAAAACCTTGCTGCGAGCAGTACTGCGCATATTATGTGCACATACCACACATTCTCATGCATTCGAAACCTATGACACTACATACTGCTAAACATATATCATCATATAAACAACCACATATACATACATCAATTTCTTTTATATACATCTAAATACATCGATGTATATACACAAATGCTCTTGCAAGAACAATTACACAGAGTTGTGAGCTATTGCACCAATCTGTTGCACAATATGTTTAGGTTACTACGACTATCTATAGTTGGATCGGGGGAGAGGGCCTTACGACCATATGGTTGAGCATTAGAACAATGAAAGTAACGACGGAAAATTGCAATGAAATAAAAGCACGTTGACTCATTCAGCACTGTTCACGCAGTTTGGCCTACCCTACGTGCGTAATCACGTGCACCTTCATGGCGACAATTGCACAGTGGAATACGCACTTGCATCTCCTAAGCAGAGAAAGCGGATCCCTTCTTCAACAGCACATCTCTCCTGCCACGAAGACCACAATTCCCCTACCCCAATATTATTACCGGGCAGCTGGCAGCCACCGCTAGCTTTAACTCATGGATCGTAGCACATCAAAAAGCGGCGTCAAATGACCTCAACTCGGTTGCAACCGTGAAATGAAAGCAATTCACATTACTGCAATCACGAGTACACTGTGCAAAGATAGTCAATGAAATTAAAGAGAAGTGGAAAACATCAGGCAAATTAGAGCTGATAAGCAAACCTTTCATGTTCCCAAGCAAGTGTTTCTGCGTTCAGATTGATCTTCTTCGATGTAATGTCGACCGTTCTATTAGGAGGTGTGGCGGCCTTGAGCCTTGCAAACATTCTACCAGTTGGCGCAGTCTCACTTGGCATTTTCGAGACATGCATTATCAAACCATTTCCTTTACCAAGTGCATCCAAGCATATCACCATTTCCACGTTCTCTTCTATAAACGTCCACCGTAATCCCCATTAACTCATCGAAAAGATTATAGCCTTTATACTAGAGAGAGATTGCCTATAATTGTGATGACAAGAGGTACTCCTTTCAACAAATCACTCGTTGCATACTTAGAAATCAATGTCGATGACGGAACGGTTTGTACAGTCAACAGCTATAAACTTGTATGGAAGTGGGTCTTAACGACGGCGAAAGAACAGAAAATCAAGCTGTTCTAAAACTACGCGTAACGAGTTTAGCACGATTTTCATATTTTCCATCATTGAGTTTCGGCGCATTGAGCCATAATCACAGTAACAACCCTTGAAGTTGGATAATTAAACCCAAGTTTGAGGGTTGTTACTATGATTATGGCTCAATGAGCCGAAACTTCAGTAAAAACATCTACATCTGATTCGGCGCATCCCAAGGTTTATAACAACAAACATTCATTATATATATACATATATACATATACATATACATATAC